>JAAGNO010018556.1:0-20173 GCA_033439905.1 Ceryle rudis
GTTTTTAGTG
Source organism: Ceryle rudis (assembly GCA_033439905.1). Lineage (NCBI taxonomy): Eukaryota > Metazoa > Chordata > Aves > Coraciiformes > Cerylidae > Ceryle > Ceryle rudis. The sequence continues at coordinate 11 of JAAGNO010018556.1, forward strand.
GGAGGAGCTTTCTAGAGTTAAAAGGAAAAACAAAAAAAAAATTTTATTTAAAAGAAAAAAAAATAAAAAAAAAAGAAGCTTGGCCTCTACGATCTAAGTCTGTACACATACTATGCACTGAGCAGGAGCACAGCACGTTTATTATGGTTGTGTATATCTAAACCTTCCTGGCAGACTGAGGACTCTCTGTACAAACATTTTAGAGTTCATTTTTGCACATACAGGGAATATATCCTGTGTGCCCAGGCAACCAAGGAGAGACACCATGTATTGGTATCTTGAATACATTTAATAAAATGTCTAAATCCTCCCTGGCAAATTTTACATGGAAGAAAGGGTACAGTTACAAGAAAATTAAATGCTAGTTCTAAGAACTGGGAGCAAATGTTTTTCCTCTTAAAAGTAGTAAAGCAGATAGTTTATAATTCTTAGCTAGGAAATACACTGCTTTTCTTTTTTTGTCCAGACCAACTCAAGAATTTTCCCCTGTCACTGAGGCTTGAGATGATTGCTTGAGCCTTAGGATTTAGAGATGAAAACGAATCATTAATTAGCCATGATACTACAGGAGTGTTATAAAACACTACATTAGCTTTATTCTTACAATTTATGCAGATATATTCTAACATTCTACAAAACAGAAAGCATTACATATGGAATTCCTCTCTGAAAAGACATAGAGCAAACTTTCCATAGTTTATATTTTATTTATACAGGGACCCAATAATAATTTAAGAATTACTATTCAGAGGTATTTTTCTTAAGGATTATATTCTGCATAAATATTTAAGAGAATACACTTGCTTAGAATTCACCAGGACTTTTAATTATATGTAGACTGATGTTTTAGTGGATAGTGTTAATATAGATGATAGTTTACAGGTGAACTGAGACCTCTGTTCATAGCCTTTAGCTGCATATTAAGCCACACACACCCAGTGACCAATGGCTGTGGCATTACAGATACTGTCACATAAACAGATGTCTCAATGTTTTTATGCCTTTTTTGGAAACTAGTAAACACAGATAAAAGTGCTAACTAGACAATAAATATATGAAACAAAATGTAAAAATTGTCTTCACATAATAGTTTTTTGTTACTTAGTAACACAGTTAAAAAGAAAGGGGAGGGGGGAAGTGATATTTTTTGAAAGATCTGCTTTCCTCCTACCAAAAGAAAACATTTATAGAGTACTAAACATAACATAACACAATTTAATACCTGTATTCATCTTTCTGTTATACCAATTTTATATGTAATGATGATATAGTAAGCACTGATAATGCATTTTAGACTGCTGATATCCAGTGTAGCTGAAAGTTAGATAATAAAAAAAATGATAAGCATTTCCTATCTTCTGTTTTTATAAACCCTATTTAAATATCAAAATAGGATTAGATATGAGTTACTGAAAAATGGCTGCTTCATACCCAGCTTGAGGATCTAAGGACAGATCTCTGGGAAACTTCACTCTTTTGCTCACGAGGACAGTAGGGTATAAGCCATTGAGTTTAGACACCTCAATAATTCTCTTTTCAGTATCAGACCAATAGAGATTCTTCCCAATCCAATCGACAGCAAGTGCATTGGGAACAGCTGTATTGTGGACTACCTAGAAAGGAAAAAATGCATAATTTATTCATCTAAATACCAGGAAAAAGAACAACTCAAGATTTACTAATATCAGAATACTGAGAGGTTGGGTATATAATACAGTGGCTCACAACATGCAAAAATCAGGTATTGTGCCCTGTTAAACAATGACACATCTGAAGTAATGACACTTGTAACTAAGACAATGTGACACTCACAGAATCACAGAATCATTAAGGTTGAAAAAGACCTCCAAAATCATCAAGTCCAGCATTATAATGACCACCAAATCATGTCCTGAAGTGCCACATCCACACATGTTCTGAACACCTCCAGGGATGGTGACTCCATCACCTCCCTGGGCAGTCTTTTCCAACTCTTCACCACTCTTTCAGTGCAGAAATTTTTCCTACCGTCCAATCTAAACCTCTCCTGGTGCAATTTATGCCCATTATCTTGTCCTATCACTAGTTACTTTGGAGAAGAGACCAACACTCACCTCACTACAACCTCCTTTCAGGGAGTTGTAGAGAGCCATAAGGTCTCCCCTCAGCCTCCTCTGCTCCAAACTAAACAATCCCAGTTCCCTCAGTTGCTCCTCATAAGACATGTTCTCCAGACCTTTCACCAGCTTTGTTGCCCTTCTCTGGACCCACTCCAGCACCTCAATGTCTGATGTTGCAGCACCCAAAACTGAACACAGTACTCAAGCTGTGGCTTCAACAGTGCTATGTATAGGGGCATGATCATTTCCCTGCTCATGCTGGACACACTATTTCTTATACAGGTCACCTGGGCACACTGCTGGCTCATGGTCAGCCAGCTGTCCACCAGCACCCCCAGATACTTTTTTCCAGGCATCTTTCCAGCCACTCTTCTCTGAACCAGTAGCGTTGTTTGGGGTTTTTCTGACTGAAGTGCAGTACCCAGCACTTGGCCTTGTTAAACCTCATACAATTGGCCTTGGCTCCTCAATCCTACCTGTCCAGATCCCTCTGCAAAAACCTTCCTACCCGCGAGCCATGACGTAGTGAATATCAAAAATCCAACCTCCCTGCATCATGCAGTAACTACTAAGCTGTGTATCTTTCATTTTTTATCTTAAGTTTCTAATTTTCCTCTTGTCTTAATTAAAAAAAAAAAAAAAAATACTTTTTCCCTTTAATAATCAGTTTACTTTTCACAGAACCAAATGGAGATGTGGCTTCTCTCCCCATAGCATGCCCTCAAACACATCTGCTTATTAGCTCACCATTTCTTTCACCAGCCTACATCATCATATATATTTCATTTTTATATCACAGTAGTGCCATATGTCACCATGACGGATAGACCATAATGGCACAACTCAGGCAAACAGAGAAACCTGACCTAGTTGGTATGTAAATACTGTGCTCTTACTTCCAACTTTCATGTTGCAGAGGAACTTTCTAAGTAGCAGGTAAATTTCAAAAGGACTACATTATCAAGGAATAAACCAAGAGACAGAAGAAATTTAGCAACCTGTGAGAAAGTCTACACTTTACTGATGGGGATGTGTAATTCTCCAGGTATTCGATGACTTGAATAATTCTGAGACTTGAACAAACGCCTCTAGATATACATGATTACAAATCTCATCATGATTGTATGACTCAGTCTTGCTTGACTGGCAGTACTTCATGTTAAGCGTTGAGTGACATTTGAATATTCCCAAGCATTAGAGTCCACCTTTTTCTAGGCTTCTATTCCTAATACAGTCTATACTGATGTATTCTATCCCTGATTAGGTCTGTGCTCCTAGAACTTAAGAAAAAAACCAGAGTGCGTAAAACTTGAAAGTATTTGAGATTTCTATGTAAAACACCCTTTCAGATTATTACGTTATTTATTTCCTTATAAAATCTTTTAAAAATTGAATCCAGGCATGCACCAATTTTAAATATGAATAAAATACTTTATTTTCTAACACCTTAGCATTACCAGCTTCACTGTTTTATAAATGTGCAATTGCAGCAGCTGCTGCACTGCAACATGGGACAATTCACATAGAAATAGATAGCTCTGCAAACTTAGAATATTCTATGAACTGCAGAGTTTGGCTACACTACCTAAAAGCATCAACTATAGTAATTAACCTCTCATCTTTAGTTTTGGAGAGTCATTTTAATCTTCTTCCATTCACTGAGATTACCATGTGACATTTAATGTACACAATCCAGTTTCCTACATCATTTCCCAATAACGGATTAAATTTGAATCTACAATACTATACTTACAATACTGTGTTAATATTAGAACATGTTTCTGTGAAAAGTTGTTGCTTCAAGTGTATAAATATCTCCATGATTAGATGCCAAAGAAAAATGTGATGCCATCAGGTTTCCCAGAGCAAGAAAGCTAAAGCTGTTATGCTGAAGAGATGCTACCTTCTAAAAGGGAATTACGAGGTAATATATCAGTGTCTTTTACACCAAGAGTGTATTTATTTATAGTAAATAGTAAACCAAGAATTATGAAGGAAATAAGAAATTCAAATGTCATGGGAAAAGGCTGACAACCATAAAACCTCTCTTTCATGATAAAAAAAAGTAAAATTAAACAGTTTTACTGGGAATCTAATTGTGTCAGCAATTTTGAAATATGTGCTATGGTAAACTATTAGAAGTCAAAGAGACAAAGTTATCATTTGGCACTGGATAAAAGATTACTGACAGACTTATCAGATAGCTACAATATATAATTTTTTATAAATTTTTGCACAATTTTAGCTTTCAGAGGCCAACTCTAGGTCGAGATTTTCACAGAAGAAAATTCTTATGAAAATTGAATGCACTTATTTTCATAATTTTTCCTTTGAATTTGGCATCCTATTTGAGTAAAATCTTCTTCAACATGACACATCCTGTAAATTTCAAATTACTGATGAAGGAAAAAAGAAATACCCTCCATGCCCTCAACCTAATTTTCTTCTAATACTTGTTGAAATTTCTCAAAAATTTCCTTAAAAAAATGAAATTATTACATCATTAGAAAGTAATGGGAGCTTTTTGTACTCTCCTACCTGACAATTACAACTTTTAGGCTGGAAAATTTTTTTTGATCTTCCTGAAATAGTTAAGATTAGAAAGAAAAAGTCTGGGGTCATCTCCAGTTCTGAAAACATTCCCTAAAATAATGAAATAGAGATTCATCCAGAATGAACAGGAAGCTGAATAGGATGCTTTGTAAAATGTTGAAAGGCAATAAATGTGATTCAAGGATTTATTGGATTTTGAAACCCACACTTGCCTGTCTTCAGGTTTTTTTTCAGGAAAAACGTCTTTGCAGGAACTTGTTAGAACTTTTGAGTGCATGCTGGATTTTAGTTTTACTCCAATGGAATCAGAGTGGTGTTAAGTTATGTTCATCCACATTATTTTTTTTGTTCTAAGAACAATTATTTCCATGTGGAAGATGTAAACAAAGTTCATTAATGACAGCCAGTTTCAAACCTTAACCCTCATGACACTGACTTAAGTCAGTGTGCTCTGAGGATGTGCCACTCCATGTACCAAGCTGCAATTGAAAAATAAAAATCTTTTCTCTCTGCAAAATTTTCTGGTGTACAATGAGGGAACAAAATTCACAGGATATGTTACTGCTTCTTTGTTCCATGTTTAAGAAGGTCAGACATAAGAGAACAAGCAAAGAGGAATTCCTTACTGCTTATCACAAATTCACGTAAGTCAACAAATCTGCTTAAGAGCGGATTTGTGAATTTATTCCACCACAGAGGCAAAACAGACAGGCTGTGCAGATGTGGGAGTGCAGTTTTACCCTGGACTATTCACAGGAAAAAACACTGAGTTATTTTCATTATCCATGTGGCAGAGGGGAGACAAAAACAAACTGAAGACCATGAAAAATTGTCTATGAAGAAATAATACATCAGTGTATTTACATGGTTAAACATAATTATACCTCTTTGGCAAATTCAGTAAACTCAAAATGAAGTCATAGGGAATTTAGTTCATAAATCCAGTCCTCTTAGTCCCTATCTCCATTTCAAATAAGATACAAATGCAATTAAATTTTACTAGGACTTGCTAGCTTATGTTGTGTCTGTAGGCATAGACCAAAACACCACAATCTGGGTTAAAACCACCAAGAAGCATTTCCCAAAATACTCAAAAAATTTAATTTTATTAGCAACATTAGTAATACGCAATTACCTTGACATCACTTCCGTTTAAACACATTCGGTTTATGCGGCTGCCATTTGGTCTGCTGGAATCAATCCAATAGATGAACTCTTCTCTATAGTCAAAGTCAATCGCAATCACATTGTTCAACCCCTAAAAAAAAAAATTTAAAAAAGTCCTTTTATTCAAATGTTTGAATATAAATTGTTGGGTTCCATTCAGAATGCAAAATATATTGCATGTTATTTTCAAAGAGCCTTATTTTATTCACTACATATGTTTGAAGTACCACACATTTTTGAGATATTACTTGTAAACAATCAGAATAAGAAAAAAATTTTAACAGAAATAAATACGATGACAAAGAACTATCTCACTTCAAAAATGCAGATGACACATCAAAAACTAAATGAAGCTTCAGCGTTTCTTTCCTATTATTAAAATGGACTTTGGCAGGAAATAGTTTCAACTTTTTTTCTCAATTTGTCTTTTAATTACTACTACTTTGGTAAACTAGATGAGATTATTTTTATAACAGGTAACTCAGAAATAGCATAAAAATTATCTGTACTTAATGAAAACATTTCATTATTAGTATGAATTAATGAGATTTTAAAACTGTGATGTACAAAAAAGCATTTATTTTAATTCCTGGATAAGGAGGTTTAAAATTCTGTGATGCTGTATTATTGGTACTGTGTACATGTATATATATGTGTGTGTGTATGCACACATGGAGTTAGTATATACATGAAGTGTGAAAGGTGACTTCCAGCAGGCATCTGGAAGTCTCCTATGGCTCCAATTACTAAGCCAACACATTGTAAGAAAGAGTGGTGATAGTATCTGGGGTACTCCTACAGGCTGGAAAGAGCAGCCCTATAATAATGGCTTTTCATCCCAAATGGCAGATAAGAGAGGTATTGCATTCAGATCATGGCTCTTATTTTCCTTATCTGAGAATAGGAAAGCCTTGCCCATAATCTGCTCAACATTCTGATACGTAGCGAAACCACAATTATTCCTAATATATAAAGATGGTGTTATCAATCAAAGATGGAGCAGCAGTAAAAGGAATGGATGCAGTTTGCACTCCTTTTAAAACTGCAAGATCAGTTAAATCAATTCCTTTATCAGCCCAATGACATTTTACTCTTGGGTAGATCAGCAACCTCCCTCGTTAATGTAATTCATAGTTGTAGAAGGGAAGTGCTGGACTAGCCAACTCTAAAACAAACAACTAAGAACAACAACAATATTTAATTGTACAGAATGGGATACACAGCTTATCTGCCAACTACTACAGTGTAATACTGTTAATCTATCTTTGGAACAAAATGCAGAGGAAAAGGGTGATTAAGGCTGCACAAACCACCACTTCAGAAAGCCTGAAACAATACAGTGTTGGAAGACCACTTTCCTTTTGAAAAATTCCCTATCTATGCACACAGTGTTTTAACAAAACCAACTGCAGCTCTGTCAATCATCCCGGTGCTGCAAAACATTTTCCTGTCTCTTTTCTTGCTATTAGTATAAATGCATCTACGGATAACCCCCCACCCCAAATTCTTAACAAAGGAGACAAGTGAATGAATACAAAAGACCAGAAAAAATTTATAACATTTTAGAAATCAAAGTCAGTAATTTGCGAAAAAAATAGCCTTATTTCTACACACTCTACAACACTGGAAAAGTTTTGTAAATATCCAGACTAAAGAGAATTGACTGCCTGCAAGTCTTTGGGTTCAAGTGTTTTAGGTTGGGTCAGTTTAGTTCCAATAGTTATCAGAATGTCAACTGCAGATAAAATTATTTCTGTACATCTGCAAGAGAGTTCTCTGTCTAGACAGCATCTCCTCTTTGTGATCTACATGTCACTTTTAAGACGCCCTAGCATATTTCTTCATCCTTTCTCATGTAATCTGCTTTTAGAAAGAATAAGGACTATTTCAAATATCATTAGCTGCATTAGTCTTAAACCCGTGTGGTTTTGTTTCTTTTACACACAGCACACAGCATTCTAGGCTATGATTTGTTCTCCCTTGTTGCTCCAATTAAAAAAAATTAGGTAAAAATCACAAATAATGAGGAGGAAATTTTTCTCTATCTACTCTGTCTGTGGAAACCCTAAAGTATTTGATGACTGCGAGTGAAGGAAATGGAAGGCAAAGAACATACATGAGACACAGTTCAAAGAGTTGTTTTGTTTATGTACATTTGAAGGAATTAAAAAAAAAAAAAAAAAGAGGAAAAGAGGAAAAAGCACGTAAGAACTCAGAGAAGACTGAATGAGCTCCAACTTTCAGCAGCTCCTTCACTCTGAGTTTATATGGACAACTGTTAGAATGGCAAAGCACAGATCAAATACACAGAGAAGGGTGGGTTTGCTCCTTTGCCAGAGCAGCTCTGGTATTTGCCTTCATCTGGTAGATGTCTAAGAAAGAGCCGATCCATCATAACATTACAAGGACAAAAAAGATGTCCTTATGAGGACGACAGCCCACCTGTTCTGCTGGTATAGCTCCCTCTTTTGCTTTCAAATCTAGATACTTTTACAAAAGGCTTAATTGTAGGATCAAAAGCCAGTAGGTTCAATAGCAGAAGTATCTATTAGACCAGTGAATTAATGTGATAGGAAAACACAGATTCTCTTCAATGGCTGGAGCTATGTGGTCTCTAAACACTGAAGAGTAGTCCATTAAATTCAAGAGTGATGAAGCTCTGAGACAATCTGTCAGCACCAACCATAAAGAAAATCTACTGTTGCTCCCCTCTTCTCATAGGCTTCTATTAACAGATATACCAGCAAAAGAGGAGAGAGGCAGTGAGATGTAAATGAGAGATAGTCAGAAGGATTTCAGAACAAACAGACTTTAACATAATGCTTGCTATGCTTAAATAAAGGCAATGTTTAATGCAAAATGGTTAATTTTGTAATTACTGTCGTGAGGACCTGAGCACCTCTCTTGTGACATTAAGATGCACAGTGTACTGACACAAGAAGTCACAAAAAGCCTAACAATATTGACTGACAATAACTTATTTCTTAGTCTTTCTACAATTGATTAATTAGTACTCAAGGAAATAGATGTTTTTATTAAAATATATTTTGGAACTCTTATCTGTGGTAAGTAACTACACTTAGGTGAAGCATAAGTAGAGCAGAAACTGCTAAAAATGACAGCTCTGTATTTACTGTGTGTCTTTCTATTTTTGTAGGTTTTATTTTCATGTAAAGTTTTTTTTTTCTGTTGTAATAATTTAGAATAATTATTAAAGAAATAATCAAATTTAGGCAAAGATATAAGTTCAAGTATTGTAATACTGCAAATCTTGAAATTGTCTGTCTAAATCACATAAAAACCAGATTTGGATTATGACAATAAGCAGCATAAATAATATGTGGCCAAATATTATTTAGGTTTTTTTTTTTAAACTAAAATATAGAAATTGTGCAAAAGATATTGTGATGGAAAAGAATCACAAATAACAATTTATTTAGTACATCAGAATGACTGACGAAACAACTGCCTGAGCTTTAATCGTGTCAAATTCAGATTAAATAGTCGATTTAAAATATTATAAAAACTCTGAAGATTCTGCAGTTGTTCTATAGTACATACAATGCCAATTGCAGAATGATGTTTCTGTCAGTTGCACACTTTAGAAAAGAATAAAAGTATTGAGTTAAACTTAGAGCATGGTACTATGATTATACCTGTTTCAACAAAGTGTAGTTGGATCCATCAGTGCTAATTTTTCTTATTTCATGATGATCAGCCAGAATTAAGAAAGGTTCCTCATCTAAACCCCGGGAGAAAGAATATATTAGACTAGCTTTTACGTTAATTTATGGAAAATCAGGAATACAATGCTGAAATACAGATGGTTTGAAAAATAAATGTTACATGCTCTGATCAATGTTATGGATGAAAGAAATATTTAAAACATTCAAATGTTCCAAGGAAGATCAATGATGCAATATAAAAATGAACAAAGCAATCAATTAGTATATCTTTCAATGTAATTTGATTTTTTTTTTTTGCCTTTGCAATATGGGAACCGCACTGTATTTTATCCTAATTTAATATCAGAGATGAAATTTGAAATATATTTCATACCACTTGTTTTAATTTCAACATTCACTTTGAAATCATCACTAAGACTATTATCTGTTATGGTTGCAAACCAAGCGTGTTTTGATCATTGCTTTTTGAGATTTCAATACTCTTAACAGTAGACATAAAGAAACAGCTATTTGGACAAACCTTCTCTAGTTCTAAACTGAAACCAGATTTGGCTTTTTTACCCTTGGTTTTATAGTTTATCAAAAAATAGCCTTTCAGATGCTCATCTGTGCCATCAGTTACTTTGAAACATCTCTAACGTCGACATACATAATAGTCTACAAAAATATTTTTTACAAAGCTGGCCTTATTTTAGCTCTATTAACAGAGACTTCAGCTAAAATTAAAAAACCAAAACAAACAGAACAAAAAAAAAACCAAAACCCCACCAAAACAAACTATTAATAATTAAAAATATATTAAAGCTTTGTGTCATACTGCTTATACATTCTGGAATGTCATGTGCTGTCCAGCCTGCTTTGCTCTTACACTAAATACATTGCACCTCTCTGCTTGTATTTTATGCTCAACACTTAAGATACTCTCCAGTTCTTAAATGATGTGAGGCATCATCCTCAGCACTGACTGTTAGTGGTTTGTGGAGAAGGGCTGTAATGCTCTGCTCTGTTGTAAAGACTTCAAGGCAATTTATGCAAGAAATGAGTGTTAGGCTGCACATTCACATGTTGGCACCTCCTCGCAGCACAACTGTCCTTGCCACAGCACAAACAGCTTTGTCATGATCGCTTTTGAAGGCTGATATATTACAGCTCCAATAAACTGTACTATGATGTGCTCCAGCTTCCCTTCTCTTTTGAGTGATCTATGGCTTCTAAACACACGAGTGGCTTGCAAGATGTGAAAAAGGAGAAAAGCAAAAAACCAGATACTGTATTTCTGCCATCTCCTGTGTTTCCTCTTATTACTCAGGGAAGCACCGGAGACAAGAATGAGGCAGACAGAGGCTCCAGTCTTCCTGTCATTTAGAAAGAAAATAGGTTTGTTTCTTTCATGTTGGCATTTTGCTCTTCCTTTCACTGATCTAGTGAATCCCACTCACTGAAGCACATAAAAATAACAAGTGTCATAGGCAGAGGGACGAGGAAATAACCAGTGTTCTTACATAACTTGAACTTCACTGTTTATTACATATAAGACTGGAGGATTTCATATGCTATAGGAATAATAGATTTTTGCAATTTCTATTATTTTTCCCTGATCCTCCTTTTCATACCAGAAAGTTTGAAGTACATTCTAATATTCTACAGTTGATGAAATAAACCAGCAAAAGTCTTTTGAACACTTATCATAAACATACTCTTATCATGTGACTCAGAAGTAGAATTAAGTGATGTATTTTAACTTTCTTAATACTTTCTCTAATGAAGTTACTAAGTCAAACTTTCATAATCCACTGAACTACTCACTACACATTATTTGAGCACAACACATACTAAAAATAGAACTTATTATTACATTCACGCATTGAATCACATTCTTAATGTTTATTGAAGTAGTTTGCTTCAAACTAACTCCGATTATCTTGCTTAAAAGGGTAACACGGACCACAGAGCTAAGATATTTCACAAATTATTTTAGACATAGCTCTGGATTTAAAAAAAAAAATAAATAAAAGTGATACCTGAAAGGGATTTGCAGCCATTTAGGTTATCAGGCTGTATTTCATACCCATCTGCACACAAGCATTTGTAGGTTCCATATGTATTGATGCATTGCTGGCTGCAGGGAAATCCAGATGAACATTCATCAATATCTATACATGTTTTGCCATCATCCTTCAGCAGAAATCCAGGCCAGCATTTGCACTGGGAAAAAAACCCAAACACATTCATTTTGAATTACTCATTGATTCTGTTTCTTCTGAACATGTTAGCAACAAACTTTTTCATGTAGTCTCAGTTTTTCAAGCAACATTTTAATTACATTGCTGTTTATACTGTTTATAGGCAGACATACCTATATTTCTTTTATAGTATTGCTGGTGTGATCCTAAATATCATTTCCACCCAAATAACCCTGCAGAATGAGCAATTATTCTTGTTGAACTGAGGAAAAAGTAACACACACCTGCTAAAAAATATGGAAAGGATTCTTCCATGAAAATAATGATGGATGGACCCTTTGGAGTACTTTATTTTCACGTACACGTGTGATTTTTGGTAAAGATACACATTTAAAAATAATTTTTCTTATAGTATTGATAACATCTAGCATTCTGGGTAACAACTACAGTAATGTGAAAGAAAAGTCTTGAAGCTGTTTTTTATTGTGTAGGCTCTGATGGTCACTGTGGTAAGCTTAACACATGCAGTGTGAATGATGCTAAATACAACTGGGTAGAGAGGTTTTGAAACAGGGCCATAATTTCATCAATGGAAAACTTTGTGTCATATTCCCTTCTGTATTCTCTCTATTCCTCTCTTCAGAGACCTGTGACATGCTTTCTCCAAACAATGAAGCTTCTGCAAGATTTTTGTTGTACCCAACCTGTCATAGAATAGAATAGAATCACAGAATATGAGGTTGTAAGACACCTCAAGGATCATCTAGTCCAAGCTCTCAAGGTAAAAAAAAAAAAAAAAAGAGAGAGAGAAAAGTGGTTATGAGATGGCCCAGCATCCTGTCAAGCCGAGTCTTAAAACTGTCCGATGTAGGAGAATCCACCACTTCCCTTGGAAGATTATTCCAATGTCTAATTGTTCTCACGCTGAAAAAATTTTTGTTCTGCAGTCCAATTGGAATCTCCCCAGGATTCACTTCTACTCATTACCCCTTGTATTTTCCATGTGACTCCTTATAAAAAGGGAGTCTCCATCTTCTTGGTAGCCACCTTCAGCCTTTCTTCATTTGGCAGGTCTTCAAGTTCTGTGATCATCCTTGATTTGTTGCATTTGTCTGTTCCTTTCCACATGTTTAATGTATGTATTGTACCAGGTTCCTTATACAATTGGCAATTGTTTGCTTACCGGAAATAAAAATTTGAATGGACTTACTGTGGTTGGGAAGTCACTTCATTATGAGGAAGTACAACACACTGGAGTTTTAGTATAATCAGGCAGTAGTTAAGAAACAGTTTAGAATTAAGAATGTGCATTATATTATACCACATTTTGTAATTATTCACCTTGTATCCAACAGGAAGATCCTGACAATCTTGAGAACAGCCACTAACTTTCTTACTGAGGCACTCATTAATGTGGCAGCTTTTCTCATCAGATCCATCACTACAATCTTCTTTGCTATCACAAACATCACTTTGAGGAATACACTTGCCATTTTTGCACATAAAAAAAGAGCTGTTACATGACTGCTCTGGAAAACAAAACAGAGAACACAACTTGGTGTGGTCTATTAGTATTTGGAACGAACTTTCTCATGGAACAGATGCAATGTCTGCATGTGGGATGAAATAACTGCATAAAAATGGAATTAATTTCTTCTTGATAACATTATAATACCTTTTTAATTTTCAGTGTCTTTAAAGGTTATTCCTGCCAGAAAAAATGTGTGAATATTGAAGTTACTGCTCCCTCCTACACATTTGTTTTCATATAATTGAGAATCCTTTACATTATTCCTGCACAAAATATGATTTTACAGTTTAGAAAACTTAAAAGGATAGCTTCGCTCCCCTCTGGATGCTTAGGTGTTTAGTAACATGACTGACTGAATTCTGACGCATTCCTTGCCTGAGGACATGAATACACATTTTTTTCCCTGTTTGGTAAAACTTGAATATGTCACTTCAGTTACATTTAGGTTCTTCAAATCAGAATTAGAACACTTAAACATACGGCAGGTATGTTGCCTTACCTCAAAGCAAACGAGTGCTTTCCATCAAAAATGGTAGAAGTCTGGGCTAGTGTGCAATTAAATCGTAAGATCTAGACAGAACAATTAATCTTTCAACAAGCCACAGAATATTGTATGCAGACCAGGATTCATTTACCTCTCAAAAACCAGTCAGACCTCAGCAAACTTATTAATGTGAGTAGAAAATATCAATAAAATGAATGACACTTGTTCAGAAATTTACTAATAAAGATAAACTAGTGTTCACTATTCATAGGAAGAACAGCTTTGCATCCCCTTTTGTATGATCAGCTTCTGAGTGATGAGTATATTGAATATAATACACATTTTCAGGGCAAGCTAGAAACTTTGGCAATTATTACATTAATATAAACTTATTTTGGTTCTTGCAGAATTTATGCTTTAGATAATAGCTGCCATCTTACATGGCTTGAACTTTGTGAATGGAGTTTTTGGATGTTCAGGAACAACAACACATTCTTGCGAATTATAAAAAATATCACCATGAAAGCACTGACAATTTGAACTATGAGGTTTTACATTTGCCTACCTACAATCCTAAACCATTGTTTTCCAAAAAGAAAGGCCACACACGTTATTCAAAAAATTAAATACGAACCTGAAATTTTGCATTTCATGTTAATAGGTGCTTCATCGGAATGGTCCGGGCAATCAAAATCACCGTCACATTGCCACTGAGAATTTAACAGGCACCTTCCATCGGCACAAGTGAATTCTCCAGGATGACAGTGACGATAGCCTAGAAATACAGCAGTCAGTGACTTTATACTTTGCTTCATACTTTCCACATAAATTTTGCACATATGAGGCAATGTAAGTAAAAGTACCTTTTGTTCTGTAAAGAGGTACAAAGCATTAAATGCTTATACACGAGTGCCCACCAACAAAAAGAGAAATCAACTGTATCCTATGCAGCACGGTGTACTCATGAAACAATCCCAATATATTTAAAAAAAAGATAAAATTTATGCAGTTCTCAGTTCTAAACACATTTTCTTTTAGGTGTAATTTAACTTTTTGCTATTATTGAGAAATAGCTTTCTAGCAGACATTTTAGAACTTACTACACCAGGGAAATATTTTTGCAACATGCTTACTCCTGTATGCTTTCCCTGTAAAGCTTGCAGTATACTAATCACTTCAACCACAGTAAACCTGAATTTTCTTAAACAGCCACAAAATTCAACACATATAAAATATATACATTTTGAAAGTTACAGTGGTTTTCTAGCAGAAAATTATAACATATAATGAAGTAAAGGAACCACAGACAGACATTTGCTTCTTACAACTCAGCTGTTTAACCGAGTTCAACACCAACAAAGCATTAGAAAAATTTAGAAAAAGTTGCAACAAATTTAGCTTTTTCTATTCCATTTTGAGATATGAAAGTTGAGAAATTCCCAGAGGGAAAACACCCTCTATTTGTAAGACATTTACTTGTAAGATTTGTCACACAAAGATCTGTTGTCCTGTTTAGGAAAGAAAAGTGTAACTTTTCCTGTATTCCATATGGATTAGTTCTGCCTCAAATAATCCGTAGTCCTTTAAAAGAGCCTTGAAGGCAACCCTTGATTTAGTTTAAAGTTCAAGAAAAAAAATTGAAGTAAATATAGTTTAAAAGTAAGAATTACATAGCAACACTCATTCTGGTTATCAAGAGCGATTTTGCAGCTTTTTTTAAAAAAATTGGAATTATGCTGAATTATGTTTAATATTCTTTCCTCTTGGAAAAAAAATGCACATTTTTAAGCTCAGAAAACCTGCTCTGTCCAAGATATATATCCAAATTATACATTAACTATTGAAGCTTTGTTTTAACTACTAAAGCTGTGAATATTTAAAAACAAGCACTGATAACTTTCTGCTCTCTAGAAGTAGAAAGTTAATACTTTGTCTTTCTAATTCCTCTATTTCCAGCTATATAGGAGAGTGCTTTTTCTGATAGCAGATGGGGATATAACATTTGGCCATCTGAGATGAGCTATCCATCTACATGAAGGACTTTAAACCTCTTGTATATCTTTAGCTGTCATTTAGAAATGTGTTAATGTACTATTTTCAAAATGCAATATGTTATTACATCAATTACAAGCATTACTAGGAATTAAAATAATTCTGTGGTCTCCTGAAGGCCCTTTTTTTCTCTTTATGTAGATCAGGCTGGCTTGATATGGAAAAAAAGGTGATGCTTTCAGACCCACAGCTTTACCTTGTGTCTTCAGCATTTCACATGTACATCATCATCAGATATGTCATTATAAATGTGCAGAATAAGGGCTTCGGCGAATGAGGATGACAGGACATAAAGAAACTGGAAACTGAAACCAGAAAATCTTTCCTATTCCTGTGTTTGTCTTTTGATTAGCTACATATCAAAGTATTTCATCTTCTTGATGAAATTTCATATTCTTGAATAGAATTCCTAAATTATTGCTTGCATTTTTTTAAAGTTTTAATAAGATAGGAAATAACTTACAAGATAAGACAGTAGCTCATGCAGCTCAATATCCTGTCTCTGACAGTAGCAAGAGCAGATGCAATTTAGGGAGAATACAGTTTGTTCTCATGCTCTCCCCAGCTTGATTTATTACTATTTTATTTTTGTTTACGAGTAACTAATTATTAATATTTCATTTGAAAGACAGGGTTACACAATGGAATCAAAATTTGCTTCAAAGAAATTTTCAAAGATTAACTTTTAAAATCTGCTTAGATGCAAATGCTGCTACAAGTAATGGCTGTTGAAGAGTGTATATATATATATATATTTTATGGCTATCAATTTGCAAAGGTCTAGCACTAGAATCTAACAGAGTTCTGCTGAGGCTACCTAGTTTAAAATCAGAAATCACAAGTTTAAAACCTTGCCGAGTTAGACAGTTTATTTTTACAACACCTTGAAAAGCACATTATGGAATTTGAATCCTACTTTCTATGGGTAGTTCCCTTTCTCATAAAAGAATACTAACATTTCAGTATAACAAGTTTACCACACGAGTCACACACCAAGGTGTGTATTTGATTACAAGCTAACAGAAAATTGCATTGAGGCAGTGCAACATGTAACAAACGTTGCTGCAGATTTCACTTTACTTGGAAGAAATTAAATAGAGCCAGTGCCCAAAGGCATGTCCTTACTACAATTAGATTAGGAGTTTGTACATCCTTCATTTCTGTTGCTATTTCCTTCTTCTGGCCTTTCCAAAAATTATGAAAAACTTTTATTTATTTGTCTTTTAAGGGACCATGAATGAATATGATGCTTTAGAAAATAAATTAAATACACCAGCAAGAAATAATAAGCATGTAGAAAAAAAAACCCAAACAAACAAAAAAAGCATCTATTTCCAAAATTTTGTGCCTGTTTAGTGCTAAATACTTATTTAGAAATTGAAGACTACTTAAAAGTAAAATCTGATCAGAAAGGTTCTCCTACTTGCCCCCACCATTCAACTTTATCATACAGTACTGAACGGAGGAACAAAGCCATAAAAAATCAAGTTCTACAGAGGGTATAGATAAAATCTATCAACATTTTGCAGGTGTGATTTACCGTGTTGCTGCTATTGATACTGAAAGTATAGTTCACTGATTTCCAATTAGTTATCTGTCATTAATAAATCAATAACCTGCTTTGATCTTGATTTGTTTTAAACTATATGAACTAATCAGTTTGTCCCTACAACAGCTTATTCTTGCAAACTGCTCCTTTCAAAATACCACATAAATTACATAAATGAAAAGCAAATTGAGTTTGCTAAGAAAGGGGAGTTTCTTCCCTTCTTTCTTCAAGGATACAGAAATGTACACTGGGAGGTGGTGTGGCACAAGAAGGGAGGAACAGTAGAATGAAATTGCTGATAATGAGAACCCCATATTTACACTAGATGCACTTCAGGATTTTACTTCACACTAGCTCTCTTTGGAATCACAGAATGTTTTGGGTTGGAAGAGAACTTTAAAGGTCATCTAGTGCAACCCTTATGATCTTGTGGACTTCATGCCCGCTACTGGCTGAAGAATATCAACTGGCTCAGCTTCAGAGAAAAAAAAAAAAAAATAAAAAAAAAACCCTATTGACACTGCTCCATGTGAACCAATATAGTACATGGGGGTGAGTAGGAGATTTGTTTCAAAGGTGAATTCCTGCTCTGACCTATCTAACGACAATGAGGCAGAAATAGCTGTTGCCTTTTAAGTACCAGGCTACTACTCATGAGAATAGAGAGAAAGGACAACTTGGTGATTGCCCAATTCATCACAGGAAGAGATTATTCCCATGTCTTAATACAGTTCTAAGTGATGCTGGTTAAATCTGTTCTTTATATAAACCAGCAAACAAGTTCTTATTTGCTACATTATATTACTTTCCTAAAATGTTCCATTACACATTCAACTCAAACTTCACAGGAAAAATTCTACTAAATGCAAATAGAAACATGATTTTTCTTACCATCTTTGGATGTCTACTTACATAATTTATGAACATACCATCTTCAGGTGGATTTTACAATAGAAATGCCTAAAACACACAGCTAACTAACTTCTGCTGTGGGTCTCATCTCTTGAGCAAATAAGCAACACAGATTTTAACTGCACAAAAGCAGTTGAGTATGACCTAGATATACTGTACAGACATTCCCATAATATTACAAACCCTAATTTCATATGAATGGTGAAAATTAAACATTCACATATGGCTTTAGATGATAATATTTAACTGCAGTGATAATCATGACAGAGATATTTCATTATTTGATAGAAAAAAGTGTATAGAGACAAAGACAAAAAGATATATAAAATAATATACATAATGAACAAATTATAGACCCCACATTTTATAATTCTGTTAAATGTTATTAGCAATCATAGAATCATCTCACAACTGTAGCACATAATTTGTCACTATAGCTCCAACCTCATGTTAATACAAGTTGCATTCTTTACTGCAGAATTTAAAAGCTAACATTAAAACAATTTTTATTCAAACATGAAGAGCTTTCTTTTTCCATAGTGACTTAAAGTAAGAAACCTTGTAGAAGGCCTTACAGCTAACAGTCTGAAATTTTTCTATTTGCTCTACTTTTGTTATACTTGCCACATTCCAGAGATTCATCTGATCCATCTCCACAGTCATCATCATGGTCACATACAAACTGTTTGGGAATGCAGACTTTGTTATGGCACATGAAAGCATTCTCGTCACAAGTGTTATTAGGAGCTAAGGAAAATACAGTACATAAAAATAAATGAAATTGAGAACAGTAAGATATACAACTCTTTTCTTACAGAAAGATTCAATAAGTAGTTAGTCTGAGTGGAAATAACCGTAACTTTTGCATCACACAAAGAGCATCACACAATTCACTAGCAGAAAAAGCTACTCATCACCACAAAATTAGCTAAAAAACTAAGGATAGCTAAAATCTCGTGCAATACAAGACAGAAAGGCTTCAGAAGTTGATGCTGTCTACAACTAACCTAAGGTCGTCTTCTGAGGAAAAGAAGAATTGGGAAGTACGGACGTCCTTCCTATGTTACACTGCTCCTGAACAAAAGCTCTTTAAAATCCATAAATACTCAAAAAGTAACTCAGCCCAGAAACAGTAAGTGATAGAATATGCATTCAGTGGAGAAAACATATTTCAATATTTTTAACCTATACTATTTTTATACACTTTAAGAAAACAAAACCCCTAGTGAACTACTAAACTCCTGACACTTTCAATAGAAATGTATCTTAGAAGACTGGAAGTAATAATTTATAGGGCAAGAGATGTCAAGAACTGAACAATTAGCCAGAATACATTGGAAACAGAACTGCTTGTCCTTTTTTGATGCATAACCTCCCTGTCATGCAGCAGCATTTTCTTCAGGAAGAGCAATAAAACTGCATAGTCAATAATGTGCTAATTTTCATTAGTAAACATGCTGTATAATCTTTATGGTGTGACACACATACTGATCTTCAGCCAGTGTGCCTCAGCATGTATTAACAAAACCTGAAGATGTTTGGTTAATTAAAAAGTTGAAGGATCCTGATATGCATGCTCACATGTGGTCCATCCATCTTTACTAACAATCTTGACACCATAAGGGTATGAGACTACAGACACAAACAGCATCTAGATATTGCAAGGCAAAAGTAGCAAGAAAATAAATACCGTTCTTTTTTAAGCATTCAAACATACCACAGCCTGCTGTCGACAGTTCATCACTTCCATTAGGACAGTCTCTTTCACCATCACAAAGCCAGTGTTGGGGAACACAGGCATGGGAGCCTAAGCAACTGAAGGTGTCTGCTGCACAGGTCACTGAACCTGAAAAACATTACATGAGAGTCTTGAACAAGTGCCAACTGATTTTTTTCAGGATAACGGATAATGACTGCACTAAGGATTTTTTTGTTTGTTTGTTTTTT
>JAAGNO010018559.1:2414-17125 GCA_033439905.1 Ceryle rudis
GAAAGGAAAGGAAAGGAAAGGAAAGGAAAGGAAAGGAAAGGAAAGGAAAGGAAAGGAAAGGAAAGGAAAGGAAAGATACAGGCTATGACAAGCACCATATGTAATTGTTCCACAATAGTTTTTTGCTCTGAACAATTCCACTTGCTTTGAGCGAGTGTTGGCATTTGACTTTTACCAATGACAACCGCAGCAGCAGCTGTGCCGAACCATCACCACTGAGGGGCAATGGAGAATTCCACGGGCCCTTTGATTCAAATCAAGGTAAAAACAGACTGAAGCAGGGGCTTACATTTTTCAGACAGGTGGCCTTTGTAAACACCCACATTTGCATATATGGAAAACCTCATAAAGAAAATTCCCTTAGTGCCTTGAAAAAGAAAGCACAGAACTAATAGCCAAATTATCTTGGATGCCAGATGTAGATTCAAGTGTTGGAGGCCTGATTCTCCTGCATAAAATTTTTATTTTAAATGTTGTTGAGGTATTTTGACTCTATGCCTGCTGTAAATGTTCCGAAGAGACTTAATTTATTTGTATTAATGGTAAAATATTAGCCTTCTGTGCTAGGAGTTCAAACTGCATAATGCATTGTGCCTCATGTAATCAGATGTTCTTGAAGATACCATTTTTCTCTTGTGCAGGTTACCATTAAAAGTATTTTCTGACATATGGCCAAATCCTGCAGTTTGCTTGTGTTAAACACAACCTTCCTCAGGCCACTGAAGTACTATTTCAGGACAGAAAATGGAATGAGAGGGAGAACTTATCTCAAAAGATGTTCACATTATAAAGCAAAACTAAATGTAAAATAAGCAACTTTGTAATGTGATAAAATTCCTGGATCAATTCTATTTTGGGGGGGGGGGAAAGGAAGTTTTCAGCTAATGTACTGTCTGCCAGGAAGCACTTACTTGTTATTCTGCTATCTTGCTTCATGAAGAAAGTAAAACTCATAAGAGCTTCTCAAGAGGGTATTTCAGTTTACCATAGCTGAAAACCAGTTTTCCCACTGAAAATCTCCTTCATAAAATTACTGACTTTGAAGTGTTGTGGAAAACTAGATAATAGTTAGATAATAATAGCTACATAATAATTCTGATTAGAAATGATCACAAACTGCCTCCAGCATGAACATCCTGGCAGTGGTGGCAGCTGGGTGCAGAAATGGCTCTGCAGCACATCCTCCTCACTCATAGGGTTGGTCAGAGTTGGCTGTCTGCTCTGTCCTTTTCCACAGAAAGTGCTGTCCTCACAAAGTTCCAGTTTCATGCTACAAAAAAAAAGAATACAAGACACCCATGTCCTGATCCTTTCTCCTGCTTATCCTTCAGCACCCTGGGAAATGACCCTGGGAAGGTACAGAGGCTAACTGGCAGTCCTGAGCTCACTCAGCTGTAAGTGGTCAAGCCTCGTCCAAACAACCATGTGTTTTCTGACTTATACCTGTGTCTTTATAGCTCCACAGCCATGCTATGGGGAGCACAGTGGTATAAAGTTGCTTTTACCAGCACGATTTAGATAAATAATCTGCACCGATGACATGATTTCACATTCAATGTAGTGGCATCCACACTGACTGTCCAGCTAGTGTAGTTTTATACCATGAAAAAAAAGTCACCCTGGTCATATACAACCAATGCATAAAGGAAGCTTTAAAGTAAGCAATGCCAGTTTATTTAGTTGCCCCTAGCAGGTGACATGAATCTGCACTGACCCTCACAGTTACCCCCACAGCTGTCACACAGCATTCCTCATCCCTGCCAAGGAGCGAGGCATTCCTGAATGTGGCACTAGCTATGATGCTCTGGCTACACCTGTGCTAGGAAATTAAGCAACTCCTGGTCTCTGGAACACAATAACCTGTATTGTTGCATTGCTGCAGTGGTCCCTGCCATTCTTTTGCCCCTGCAGTTAACAGTGTTCCGGGCTGTTCCTAGGAATCATCCCCAAAGGCAATGTGGGTGTGAGCAGTTGGTTTGGGAGAGCAGGGCAGTTTAACACTATGGATGCAGACCAATCCATACCAACTGGCTGCAGGGCCAGAAAGAAATCCCAGCAGTGTTGAATTTATTGGTGCAGGAGATGAGGCCTCAGTAGCAGGAGAAAATAACTAGGGATGTTTCTTCCTAAGAAAAAGCGCTAACCTGTCGCGAGGATGTTGTGACCTCCAGCCCGATCTCCCCAACCTCCCTGCCCTGCTGACCAGGCAGCAGCCCCCAGACAGCAGTGGGTCTGATGTCCACCTTTGCCTCACTGCAAGCAGCAGGATTGACCATCATATTTACACAACAGTAGACTCCAGGTTTCATCTGAAAATCTGCCTCATGGCATACATTGGATCTTTTCTGGCTAGGCTCTTGATCTCTCTGACTTGCATAGTAGATAGCAGCAACACAGGCAGAAAGACAGGTCTTAACAGACAGGTAAAAAAGTGGCTCCCTAGGAGGGAATGGAATGGAGAGGCTCTCCATTTATCTGACACGAGTAGATGTCAGGCATCTTGACAGATTGCTACTCCATTTGGGATTTGGCCTAGAAGTAGTTCTCAGGTAATTTTCTTTGAAATATATGACTTCGGATGTTAGGTCATAACAACAGGAAGGTTTCCCAGGGTTTATCCATGGAGAACTCCCATCTCTATCATTTCTGTAGCTTTCCTCCTCATCCCTCATAGTCCCAAACTGATTTTAATCTGTATCTCTACCCACAAAATAGTTTTGCTGGAAGAGAGTCTGCTACAGCAGAGAGCCAGCTACAGCCCCTGACTGCAGGTGCTGATCTCTGAGAGGGAGGCTGATGGCACTGTGGCCTTTCACATAAGCACTGCTGTGTGTGGCATCCTTTCTGGGCTGTGGGCACGCAGCTGCGTCACGTCCCCCCTTGCACATACTGTGCACACATTTACACCACCGCAGCTGCCTCCCTCCCCCTGACAGTTTGTCTCCTTGCTGCCAGCGCAGGGTTTGCATATCCTCCCTGAGATGATGGATGTTTCAATTGTGATAGAGGTCTTTATTCCATGCAAGCTTCTGAAAGTACTTAGCAAAAATAGCTTGCCACCTCACAGGACAAGCAATCTGACATGCAGAGATAGGAAATAGCCCTACTCACCTTGGAGGGTATTTTAACATTCCCCACTACTGCAGTATCCTCTCACAAGCAC
Organism: Ceryle rudis; assembly: GCA_033439905.1. Classification (NCBI taxonomy): domain Eukaryota; kingdom Metazoa; phylum Chordata; class Aves; order Coraciiformes; family Cerylidae; genus Ceryle; species Ceryle rudis. The sequence continues at coordinate 5,578 of JAAGNO010018559.1, forward strand.
AAATGACCTTCTCCTTGTTAGCACAACGAGGAGGCCCCCATTTTCCTAAGGTCCTGGAAAGATTAAGTGACACAGGTCCAAGGTTGCACAGGAAGTCTGGAGGGAGCACTGTAAATAGAAGGGGGCCCTCCCGAGCCTCTCTGCAGCGCCTTGACCACAAGACCATCCTTCCTCTCCCAAGGTTACACACCAGGTCTGTGGTGGAGCCAGGAATAGTACCCAAGTTTCCTGACACCTAAGCTGTCCTCCTGCACTGTGTAAAAAGTAAGCACAAATATCAATTTAAAAACAATTTATAAACCCATATCTTGCAATTAAACCTAAGACATCCTGAATGAACACAAAGCTTCCTACATTTTGAAAGCTGTGACAGACCTCACTTAAAATGTCCCCTTCCACAAACAGGGCAACTAATATTTCCCTACAGCTAAACTCTCCTGCTGTTTCAGTGCCTCTAAGTTCCTGACGTGTCCTGTCCATGCCAACCCTGCAAATACCAGTTGCCACAGGGAAACAGGTTTGCAGGCAGAGGCATGAGTTGAGGGGTGCCCTCTCCAGACACCCTGTTGAGACCTGGCACCTAATGAGGCCAAGCTCTCCCTGGCTACTGCAAGGCGGGGAGGAGAAGATGTTGCAGATTGAGGTGAGGCATGAACGGATGGTGTCGCAGTGAGATGGTCTGAGTGACCTCAGGCCCTCGAGGTCCTGGCACAGCTCATGGGCTGGCACCAGGGGGACAAGCCACCTGCAGTCAGACCTGACTACATCAGCCGTGGACTTTCATATCCCCCACGGTGAGGGACATGAGCTGCATTGGTACCTGCAGCTTCCCTGGGGAGAGCTGGAGATGTGCTGTGTCAGGAGGGGCATGGTGCCATGTGTCCCTGCAGCTCGTTGGAGCCTTTCCATTAATTTTAATGGGCTTTGGACCAGGCCCTGAATTCTCAGCTGTTCCGGCTAAACGGCCTCCCCGAGCAAACTCTCCTCTCATTTTAGAACGAGGAGGCCTTTTGGAGATCCTGCTGACTGGGAGGTTCCTGCCGCTTTTTGGCAGCAGAGCTCCCGTCCTCCAGCAAGGGCTGCCCTGGCAAGGCCAAGGCAGGCAGGCACCTTCGCTGCCCCTTGCCCATGGTGTGCAGCACCTGCAAGTGCCGCCCACTCTCTCTCATGCAAACACAGGAACAACTTCCACCCTCTGCCCAAAATATCGTGTTTTTTCTCCATAAAGGCCCAGGTACTAAAGGTGAGGAAAGGAGGCACAGTCGTCCACATCCAGTGCTCTACACTGCATGTCTCAACCTGTTCTGGTCACCAAGAGACCCTGTATATGCATACACTTAGGTTTGGGAGACTTAATAAGCCTGTACAAGAAATAAATCCTACTTGTGGCAGTAGCTCCAACCCTGCTCAAGACAGAAATGGAAGAAGCCATTGGGTTCATCTGTATAGCTGTCATTTCAGAAGGTGCTTTAGAAGGACAAGACTGTGCCCTTCTCTCTGCTCACAGTATATTTTCTTTCACCCACCAAGCTCATCACTTCTGGTAATTAGCACACTTGGACAAACTGAGCTTTCTGAAGCTGTTTATTTTTAAACAAAGTTAGGTAGATGTCAATGCAGTGCCTCTTTACAAGAGCAGAATCTGTGTGCTTTTCCCGACCTTTACCCAACAACATATTAAAGTAGTACTTTCTGTAGCAATAAAGACTTGACGTTATAGAAGCACTCAGCTATCAATGACCTTCTCTTCATTACTGCTATTTCTACAAAAGCAGCATTAAGAGGGCTCAGCTGAGACCATGGCACTGACTGTGCAGGTTGCAGTACATCACAAGAGACAAGCCTTCCCCAAAAAGCTTGGAAAGAGGAGGAAACAGAGATAAAGTGATTTGTGCAAGGTTGAAGAGCAAATCAGCAAAACTTACCAAGGCTCACTTGTTTGTCCAATCTGTGAGATTATGTTGCTCTGAACACCTGCTGCTATACACACCATCATGCTTCATTTAATATATGATGCATTGACTGGTTATTGGCAGGTTGTTATGTTACTGCTCAGATTGCAAATGCTGTTCAGACCATCACTGACAGGCTAGGGTTTAATACCTAATGTTAGTCTACTCATGAAAACTTTCCCTAAAAAGACACTTTGGGATAAATGGAGAGGATGACTGTCAGGTCACTTCATGAGAAGTGAGTCGGTAGATCTTGTCTAAGGTTTGGCTTAGCAAGAAGGCCTTATAGACAGGCAAGCCCCTACAGTCACTGTGAGTTTTCCACTGATTTCATACCAAAGGACAGTTCCAGCAATTCCTGTACTTATATAGATTAAAACAAGGTGAGCATAGACATACTCTACAGTTAAAGATCACCAGCTGCAATAATTGCTTGATTATATGTGCTATTCCCCTCCCCTGAAAGAAATGAGAACAGAGGATGTTCACTGGCTCCCTGAAGCTGTCAGAGGTAGCCCACAATGATTGGGGTTCAGCTTTAATGGGTCAAAAAGGAAATTATTTCCTAGATTTTTGTTTTCTTCCCCAAAGTGGCAGAAAACTTCATCTGTTTCTGAAGGGCATCTGCTAATTAACACACAGCATAACCTGAAGAAGAGCTAGTTAGGGCAAAATAAGTTGGGGAAATTGCCTGAGTGTTCGGGGCCAAGCCACAGGATGGGATCACACCTTGCTCCAAAATTAAGGCAGCAAGCACTGGGGGCAGAGTTGAAACCAAAGATGCAACTAATACTTCAGGCAAGTATCATAGCCAGGAGAGTTGGCCACCAGTTAATTCAGTGTCACTCTTGCCTGGAGAGGGAAGTGCCACCCTCCAGTGAGTGTGACTTGGGGAGTTCACATGCCATGGTGCATATCAAGGACCTGAGCTGGGGGCCCCTACTACTGTGTCTCAAACTCCCCTGGATTTCAGGCAAGTGTTTGAGGTTGTGAGAAATGAAGAGCTGAGTCTGGATTGCATTTACCTTGCTCTTCCTTAGGAAGTGATGCTGTATGTTTATATGTAAAACCAGCCCAACATGACTGAGCAAACATTACTCAAGATTTTGTTAGACATTTGCCTTTGGGGTAAGAGTGAGCACAACCATGGGGTCAACAGTACAGAAGGTTAGGAGGGGAAGGAGGAGGGGTTGATGCAGAACAAGTTGTTCCCCCATCTTTGTGATAGGTCTCAGTCCTACCCCATCCACCCATGAGTCCACAGAAGCCTGTCACGTGCCTGGTTGCAAGGTTCAGTCAGGTTATGGAATAAAGATAGCACTCTGGTTATCATTAATAATATTTATTTTGGAAAAATATTTTAAAAATGAATTTCTTCATTAACAAAACAGTAAAAAAACTCAAATAACATTTGCACAATATTCCATAAATACATTTATATACAAAAAAATATAGTCACATAGACCCGAAGTGCCTTTGTACATATTTACCAAAAAATTTAAATTATAAAAAAATGAACATCACAAAATACTCAAGCTTTACAATTATCATGAAAATATTTTTACAGATTCAAAAAATAACACACTTTTTCTCACCTAGTAAAAACACATTTTAGTATCAAAAAAGACAATAAAGGCAGTGTTTTTGTCTCTAATTCAAGAAAAGACTGGCTCATAAGAATCGAAAATATACACTTCAGGCAGTGCATGTTTCTTATGTAGTAATTAAGTCCATTCATTTAAATATATATAGAAAAGCAACTGACCATAGTGCAATGATAAAATTCATAAAAGGCAGTGCAACAGTAATCCTTGAACACAGACCCTTGCCTGGTGTCCATCTTGTTTCTTTATTTTGCAGTCACTTTGCTAACTTCAGTAGAGAACCAGCTCAAGCCTGAATTTAGTTTCTCAGCAGCAGTCAGTGAAGGAATCTATCACCCATTCCTCTTTCAGCAGCATTCATCGGGACATGTCTCCTCTGAAATTGTTCTGAACAACCACCTTGCCATATCACCTCTGATTTACACCTGGTGAGAGAAAACATAAGCAGAGATCAGGAGAGGTTAATAGAAAGTGAGAAGAGGGCTGTGAGGCTGCAGAAGGTCAGGACACTGTCTTTATACCGGGCAAGAATGGACACTTCATGAAGCACATTAAGAGTAGGACAGCAGAAAAAAAACCATCACTTTACAACACTTGTATGCAAAAGTCGTTGTAGCCATAACACCTACAGCAGAAAATCACTGAGCTTGTCTTTACAACATCCACAGTATAACAAACACAAGCTGGATGGGTTTCAACAAGTACAAACCGCTGTGGCACCATGGAAAAGAGCTTAGCCACCCTGCCGGGTGTTAGATGAGGACTGTGCACCAAGATTTTTCTCTGCTCTTCTAACTGCCAGGCAGTATACTAACCTCAGTTGCTATGATGCACTCGTCTTTCTCTTCTGATATGACATACACCGACTGGTACTTTGTGTCCTTTGAAGTGGAATATACTGAATCTGGTCGTTTTCTTTCAGAAGTATCACTACTGAAGACAAAGAGAAACAACACAGGTCAGATGGCTGTTGCTTAACACTACCTATGAGACACACACAACCTTCAGAGACAAGCTGCCCCCCATGCTCAGATGTGAGATACCTCTTTAGTTGTACTGCACTTTTCTCCTCTGCCTCTGAATCATAAGTTTCACACTTGGCTTCACATTTGCTGTGCTCCTCTTTAACAGAGTCCTCATTCTTGAGTTCATGCACCAAATTGTAATCCACTGATGGGTATCTGACTTTGTAGCCATTTTTATCAGAGTTATCACTGTGAAAGTCTACTTTCTTATTTGTGTTTTTAATCTGAGTAGCACCAATGACACTTATAGAAATGTCCTTCTCACGCTGGCAGTTTGCCAGGTTGTTCATGGTCTCAGTCTCACTCCTGCAGGCATCAGGCTGGTGGTGCCTCTTCTGCACTCTAAGCCTGACACAGACAACCACAGCAGCACACCCCAGCAGCATCATGATGACCAGAATAATCCCGGCACAGACGGCAATCCAGGGGAACTGAGAGTTCTGGCCTTCCGTATACTTCTCAGTGAAGTCAACGATAACTGGGCCCTGAGGCGGCTCAGGGAGCAAAAATTGGCAGTTGAGTCCACCGTACCCCCGGGCACACTCACAGACGTAGCGGTTGTTTCTTTCATGGCAGGTGGCCCCGTTGTGGCAGGGGTTGTGTTCACATCTGCTCACTGGGGTGCTGCAGTTCTTCCCGTTGTATCCCGGGGGGCAGGTGCAGGAATAGTCATTGACACCATCCTGGCAGGTCCCTCCATTGACGCAGGGAAAGGAGGCACAGTCATCCACGTTATCATCACAGTGTCTCCCAGTGAAACCAGCCTGGCACTGGCATATGTAGGAGTTCCCCAGATCGACACACTGGGCTCCTGCAAGACATCAGAGGGGACGAGCATTGAGTGATAGGCAGCTAGAGCTGACAGCATCCCACCTGATGCTCTCAGGGTGACCGTGACAACTGGCAGCTGAGAAAAGCTTTCTTTTTGAGTGGTTAGCTCAACCTTTGCCAAGTCTGATCCACCATTAAAAAAATGCAGGGTTTTTTTTTTTAAGGAATTTATTTGTTAATCAGATTATTTTTTATTCTCTGTCCTATTCCCTTTTTAACATTTCACTCAGCTTGGACAATAAAGCTAGTCCAGATCAGGTTAACAGCACAAACTCACATTGCAGAGTTTGAGTGGCAATTAATGAGGAGAACTGCAGTAAAGAAAGTCATCACTCATTTAATCAAAACAGGAAGATTATTGTTACCAGATTACAAGTAATAATATTTAGTATTTGTATGGCATTTTGCATCCACAGACCCCCAAAGAGTCTTTGGCAAGTATAATCCTCCACATTGGTATTAATCAAGCCTCAGGTCAAGTTACCTGGTCACAGTCACCCTTTGAGAAAATGTGATCTGAAGCAGTGGCCCAAACCACACAATTACCTTTTAAGTACAGTTCCTCCACCAAGTCAACTATTTACATGACATGGACCATGACTGATCAGTAGGCCTTGTTATGTACTCCAGAGAAGAAGTAAAAGTAACTGGATGCTCTCCTTTTAGAGGGTCACTGTAGCATGTTTATTCTTACCATTAGCACAAGGGCTGGAACTGCAGTAATCAATTTTCTTTTCACAGTTGAATCCAGAATAACCCAGTGGGCAGCGGCAGCTGTATCCACCATCAGGGTTGTCAGTGCATCTCCCACCATTGAAGCATGGTCCATCAGCACAAGTCATTGCACTCAGCTCACAGTTTTTACCGTAGAAGCCTGGGGGACAGGTACAGGAATAGCTATTCTCAAGATCCTGGGGGAAGAAATTGAGAAAGGGTCAAAATATTTATCTGAAGTTGCTTTGAAATCCAAAAAGGAAAAAATCAGTAACACTGACATTAACCCCTCCCTTAGGGTTTCAGATGGCACAAGCTACTCAAACTTACGGTGCAGCTTCCACCATTCTTGCAAGGGTTGGCATCACATTCATTGATTTCAATCTCACAGTTGGAGCCTGTGTAACCAGGTCGGCAAGAACAAGTGTAGCTCCCCTGACCAGTGTTGGTGCATGTGGCACCATTCTTGCAGGGCCTGTGGTGGGTACAGTAGTTCAGGTCTGTAAAAGAGAGGGAAGTCAAGATACTTTGCAAGGCTAGCACAGGGTAGATGAGCTGGAAATAGCCACTTGCTTTCTTCATTTTAAAACAGATGCTTAGGCAAGGACTAAGAACTCACCCTGGTTGCAGAAAAGGCCACCCCAGCCTTCCTGGCAGTTGCACTGCCACGGCTGCTGACAGGTACCATGAAGGCAGCCTGGGTATCGGATACACTCATCACAATATCGCCCCTGCCAACCGACCCTGCATCTGAAAAAAAAAACCCAACAACAAAGTCTTGTCAGATTTAGACTTCTCACAGTTGGAAACTAGCGCAAACTCTGCAAACACATTGATGCCAGAGATCAAGTTTCCTAAAAGCCCTCAGTGATCCTTCATGTGAGAGTCACCGAGTCCATCTGTAGCATCAGCTTTCATTGGCCCCAGCTATTTCTTCCACTTCCTTAGACAGAGCCATGGTTCCAGGTAGTTAATTTGTTTACTCTAATAACAAACAGCTAAACCTTACACACAGCACTGTAAACTCATTAGGTTAATATTAATGGCATTGATGTTTGACTTGTAGATTAATACTTTGATCTGGCATCACCTGGATTTCTCAAATTACCATCTAATATGAAGAAAGTCATTTAAACCAACCCTCTGAATCAGCAATGGTTTACTTAACACCAGAGCATCAATGTTAAAGACAAAGAAGGGGGCACGAGGAATGGAAAACTTACTTGCATTCCCCAGGTTTGTCGCAAAAGCCGTGTTGCTCATCACATCCAGGCAAACAAATTGCTGTAAACAAACCAAGCAGGGAGAGACATCAGCACCAGGGCCAAACGCCTCTTTTTTACAAGTCCGATCCTGAGAGCACCTTGCGGGTGGGGAGCAAGCCCCTTTTACTAGGTCGGGGCAGTTAAGCACAGCTGAGTTAATCTCTGGAGTCTGCAGGAGTATTGATCTCGCCCCATAACTGGGCACTTTACTTATCACCGGGGATGAGCATTCTTCTTAATACAGTTGCACACAGACAAAAGAGGGCTCACAATTGCTCCCTTCCCCACAGCCCCTCACCCCCCCTTCCCTTCCCAGTGAGGGTCAGAAGTCCTTTTTTCCAATTCTATGCACACAGCTCCACCTCTTAATATCCCCCGAAAGTGTGTGTGCAGATAAGAGTGGACAGCTGGTGTGCAGGGTGCCAGTGCAAGACAGCTGCTCTATTGTCTATTCTCTCCCAGCAGCTGCCCCACTGCAACAATACCCCAGCCCTGGAGCCAATGGGGCCGGCGGCCGGCGGCTGGGCAGCCTATCCCTGCCCACAGCTAATCTATGGCACGCGCGTGATTTTGCTGAAAAAAAAAAAAAACTTTTTTTTCTTCTTATTCAAATAAATAAGTCTAAAGTTCTTCCTCCCTCCTTACCCCTCCCCCTGCCCCACTCCAACAAGGGGCAGGCGGGTGGATGCAGCCCTGGTAAAAGAGGTAAGCGGGACAGCGGGAGGGAGGATGAGGGAAGGGAAAAAAGGGACTTCTGCTCATTACTTTGCCTGGTTATGGAACTCATTAAGCAGGCACTGCGAAGTTTTAACTCAACAAAGCCAGCCAGAGACAATGGCATGCTAGGAAAAGGGAGGGGAGGGGGGGAAGAAAAAGAAAGAAAGAATCGGTGCTGATAATCAGATCGTCTCCAAGTTGGAAAGAATGGAGCTGGGGGCAAGGCGATGGGAAGCAATCTGCGGCTGGCAGTTCCACTCGCTAACGGCAAAACATTCTTTTTGCATGCACACATAAACACATCTCCTCTGCCTGGTAGGTTTGCATCACTATTATAAGCTGGGGGTTTTTGAGAGGAAAAGCAGAGTGAAGAGTGTATGTAACAAGTCAAGAAAAATGGACAGCCTTCTGCTTTGCTATGGAAAGAGCAGCAATGTACAGGTATCCCAAAGTGCTGACAGCCCCAAAAGAGCTCATAATCAAAATGCTTCCTCTTTCCCCACCCCTTGACACAACTGGGCTAGGCACTTTTGATCATGGGAAAGGTTGTAGTTCCTATTTAAAACATTATCAAAGGAAATGTGAGCCCCTCTGCCTGGTGTTTGTTGTGCAACACTGTATCAGGAACTGCTAAAAGCAGTCACTAACACTGTGAATAATCAATCTAGGCTCATTTTATAACAGTTTAGCTGAGACTAGGTGGGCTTTAAGAAAAACAAAACCACAAGAAAACCGAGAGGCTGCTTTCCAGCCTGCAACTAGTTTCTCCCTGCCTGGCCCTTTGATGATGAGAGGAGCGCTTGCCCAGTACGTCATCTGCCAGCGTACTTCAGAGCCACATATACACACAGAGAATGCCATCACATGCTGCAGCAGGAGCTCTGTGTGCATGTTTGGGTGTACGCTGCTATGTATCTACAAAGGACAGTAATCTGGTACAAGAATCTGACATCCCTGACTATACTCTCTGTGATCTGCTTACTGTCCCAGCTTTTCCTGCTGCATCAACACACCACATTCCGCAACAATTTCAAGCTCAGGCATACTTTAAAATTCATGTCCCTCACTACATTATTAGCAGTAATGATCATGGCAATGGCACAGGAGAGAGATGGGGAAGAAGTTAAATGTTCTTGGAGCTCCGGATGCAACAATCTCAGTGGCAGTTTATGAATACTCAGAGTGAGAAATGTACAGCCTAGAGGCCGTGAAGATATCTTGGACCTCCCAATAATTTTCTCAATACAAGGTGGCAAGACATCACACCATAACAAGCCTACCAACAGGCCTACCTCCCTCTCCTGAAGACATGTACCCCGTAGATGATGATATCAGTGTACCACGGTTGAGGGGGTGGCTAGGTATAAAAGGTAGGCCCGATATATTTTAATAAATCCTCAAGCAACTGCTGAAAATTTTGCTATCAGATATGATGTCTACAGCAAACAAGCAAGAGTGTCATTAGCTTGAGAAAGAGCTACCTGCATTAACTTTCTGTGGCAATGGTGAGGACCTCCTATCTCCCGCACCAGTACAAACAGCAGACCTGTACAAATAGCAGACCTCCACTTATTGTAGCTTGGTTCCCCCTCTCCTGTGGGGCCTGATGTCAGAGAAACACCCCCCTAAGAGCTCAGGGGACACTGTTTCAATCAGTACCCAGGGAGACAAGAAGGTGGACACTCACGTTCAGTGCAGTACTGGCCTTTCCAGCCTGGGTTGCAGACTTTCTCACCACGCTCTCCACAAGTGAAGTGACCAAAGGCATCATCCCGGGGGCGGCAGAAGACAGAGCAACCTTCTCCATAGTAGTGCTCATCGCACACAAAGCGATAGGAGTACTTGAGGTCAGTGCGGCCGCTGCTGTGGAGATCCTGGGACCACTCTTCACCCACCGCCAAGTGTCTCTGGGTGGCCAGGCGGCTGATGAGGCGCTCAGGGTTTTCTGTGTGGAAATGGAGAGGGGAGGTGTGATTAGGGAACCCAAAGCAGGCAGGGGCGTAGGAAGATGTTCAACTGAGATCTCTCACGGGAGGGGAACCGCAGAGGTAGGATGATAGGGCTGCATGACAACAGGTTGGCCTCTCTTCCCATAATCTCCTGAAGAGGAGAAGGGACGGGATGGGATGCACTGCACACAGCAGAGACAATTATTCCAGGGAACGGTCTGTTTTAGGACAGTTACCTGTGGTGAGATCATCAGGAGAGTCCGTATGCAGAGCTTCAATGATGAGCGAGAAGGTGCCCTAGGGAAAGAACGAGCAAAGACAACCCACCGGGAGAGTGTGAGAGCAGGCAGGGCCAGAGGAAAGTGCCCCCAGCCCCCCAGGAATTATCAGTCCTCCCCAGATATCCCCGGGGGGTCAGTGGCCCTTGGAAAGGTGCTTGCCCAGATGGGGTGGCCCGGGTGTGTGGCATGGGATGGGAATCTCCCTCTCCCACGCTGCCTCTCCACTTACGGGCCAGGTGAAGCCGAAGGGGAAGCGGATGGGGTTGCTGAAGGCGGGGTCGGCGCCGCCCGCGCCGTCGGGGACGCTGAAAGAGTTGGCGCCGAGCACGGGGGTGATGGCACTGCCGTAGGTGCAGGGCGGCTCGGGGGAGACGCTGGCCTGGTAGTGCTTGAGGCAGACGCGGAAGAAGGTCTTGCAGTCGCACTGTTGCAGCCCGCCGCCGCCGGGGCCGCCTCCGCGGCAGCAGTTGCGGTTGCTGAGCAGCCCCTTCTTATTGACAAATTCCTGCAGCTTCAGCTCGAAGACCCCAGAGCAGCCGGCCTGCGGGGCGGGGACAGAGGCCGTCAGCCCGCCGAGCAGTCCGCTGCCCCGGCCCTACTCCAGTCCCGCCGGGCAACAGCAGCGGCGACGCCCTCCCCGCTTCTCCCGGCTGCAACAGGCAGCAACAGTCCCCGGCACCCCCGCGGGACCCCCTGGTGCAGGGACCACGGCAGGTATTCCTGCTCCCCACCCCGCGGGCACTTACCTGACAGCGGCTCAGCAGTACCGAGAGGAGGGCAAGCGTCAGCAGGAACCGACCTCCCATTTTGGAGGGGCAGCTTTGGTCCCCTCGCTTTTCTCCCCCTTGTCTTCTCGTCAGAGGGAAAGGGAAAAGTCTCTAGGGGAAGGTAAAAATACAGCGGCTTAAAGCCGCTCGCCCCAGCAGAGCTGGAAGAGTTAGTGTCACAGTCTCCTTCTTTCAGGAGTGTCTTTGACTTTTTTTCCCCTCTGTCGATACTTCTAGGTGTTGCCTGACGGCGACTGACAGCTCTTTCGGATGGCAAAAGAAAAATAAATGGGGGGGTGGGGGGGTGGGAGGGGAAAGGCGGGTTAAAATTAATCTGCTAAACTCTTTCTCTTTCCCAATCCACAGTGCTCCTCCTTTTCTCCAGGAAGAAAACAAAATTAAAAAAAAAAAAAAAAAAAGCAACTTAATTCCCAAAAGAGGCA
>JAAGNO010018561.1:0-12742 GCA_033439905.1 Ceryle rudis
AAGCTGGGGCCGGGGGCGTGGGGGCAGCAGGGCCCTGAAACAGGCAGACTTTCAGCCGTCCAGAGATGAGATAATAACCCCCTGGTTAGCTCAGGGTTGTTTCTCTTTTCTGCCTCTGTGTTCTTAGAGATTGTCCCGTCCCTATTTTCTTTACTGTTAAAACTCAAACCAACGGGATGTCCCACGGAACGGAATTTCTCCCTCCTCTCCTGCTGCACACGCTCGCGTGGCGAAGTCAAATGACTACAAAAGCCCCCAGAGGCTGATCAGTTATTCGTGAAATCGCAAAATGGGGGCTTGTTTCTCCAATCCTTAATCGTGTGTTAATCGTTAGATGAAAACGTGAAAGCATCTTTACAAAATTCATGCCCTTCGGTGTGGAGTCCTTGTCTCGTTCTACGCAGTAAGGGTTGGCAATGCCCCTCTGTGCAGTTAAATCACCTCTGTCTTGTTTAGGGTTAACAACGCCGCAGTTAACCACCGATTCCACCAAGAACAGCAATTCCTCCTGAGGAATTACCAGGTAATTATCTCATCTGGAATGAAATGTGTAACGGAGGGTGACCAAGAATTCTCAAAGCCTCTTTGTTAGCTATTGCCATTATTTTCTCCTAAAGAAGTGGTTTGAAGAAGGCCTTGAATTGAGAGTTAACTTACATTTCTGTCGTTCTTTTTGCATCACAATTGCTCAAGTGTTTTGTTTTCCTTGGGGTTTTTTTTTCCCCCCTCCTGTTGTTAACCAAAGATGGCTGAGCAGGAGATGGTAGTAGGATGAAGCTGGAAACACAGAAGCATCTTCAATCTCTGCATCTTTCCAGTTTCTTCCAAATAATCTGTGCAGCTCTTGCTCTTCCTGCTGCAGTCAAAATAGGTGCCCTTCCCCAGTAAAAGCATCTGGCCTCCTCACTAGATGAATATCAAAGTTCTGTCTGTAAATGCCTCTGAGAAAAAGGCAACATAATTAATGGATTTAGGGTTTTTTATTACTAGACAATGCTGATTATCAGTAGACTGCTGCACTGCTGCAGAGCAGCTTGCCTGAATTATCCGTGTGCCTGCTCTTTAAACTCTTTGGGCAGGAAAGATTCTCTCCCAGTAAAAAAACCCTAAAAAAACCCCCCACTTCTGTCTCTGCAGAGAAAAAAAAAACCATGCTGAGAAGTCTAAAAGGACTCGTCCACCATCCTCTAAAGGTAAGTGGTGGTTATCAGTGTCGTGTTAAGGTCAGCGTCACGCTGCTGCCAATATTTCAGCTGTCCTGTGAACTGGAATGACAATCTACAGCTGTAAAAGCAGCTTCCTATAAGCTGGTTGTGCAAACTGCCCCGAGGGGTAAAAGAGAGGCAGCTTCCCTGTGTTACTCCTTCTACTGTTGGCCGGAGGGAGAGTGTGCAGGCAAGCCAGGCTTAAAGGAGATAGCAGTTAGAAAACTCGAGTCTAGCGTCCGGCAGCATCCCCAGCGCTGAAATTCTACATCTTCCCCGCAAGTTCTCCGAAAACAGAGAATGTGTTTGCTCTGCCCTGCTGGGAAGCACAAAGGGAGAAGCCCTTTATTTAGAACAGAACCACCAGCTTTTCACACAGCCTGTGTTGCTGGTGGGAAGATAATTTAGCCAAAGGAGGCTCGCTGCTTCGGGTGGGCGTAGTGTTACCAGCTCTGCCACGGAACACGGCAGGGCTACGCGATCAGTAAAGCTTCCTTAGGTTAGAAAGGGACGTAACGAGTTAATGTTGTGGATCTGGAATGACTTCCTAATGGTAGAGTTGTAGTTGTTTTGCTTGCTGTTGGGTTTTTCAATGCTTTTCCACTAGTGGGGATCTGATGAATGTCTGTAAATGTCTGAGGGGTGGGGGTCAAAGGGAAGGGGCCAGGCTCTCTTCTGTAGTGCCCAGCAACAGGATAGGGAGTAACGGGTATAAACCTGAGCAGAGAAGGTTCCACCTCAGCAGGAGGAGAAACTTCTTCCCTGGGAGAGTGAGGGAGCCTGGCCCAGGCTGCCCAGAGAGGTTGGGGAGTCTCCTGCTCCGGAGCCTTCCCAGCCCCGCCTGGCTCTGTTCCTGGGTGGGCTGCCCTGGGTGCCCCTGCTCTGGCAGGGGGGCTGGACCCGCTGAGCTCCAGAGGCCCCCCCATTCTGATTCCGGTGCACAGTGACGTGCAGCCTTTGCAGAGGGGGACTGTATAGCTCCCTGTTTCCAGAGACAATCCTGCCTGTACAGCACTGCGCTTATGATGGCAGCCTTCCTGACAGAAAATCTTTTCTAGAGACTGATACGTGGAAACGTGTAGGAACAGCTCCACCTTATGGCACATGACTTTGTGATTAATCTCCGCGTACCACGTGATAGTTTACTGCCATTTCAGGGATCTGAGTTAAGACTACTCCAGCAGATGGAAACTTGCTATAAAATCCATTCCACCGGACCAGGATAAACCGCATTAAAAGATGATGTGAAAACATCAGAACCTTACGTACGTGTTTTTACTACACAGAGCAGGAGAGGAACGTGTACGTCCCTCTGGCATTCCACGTGAAGCCAAGGGGCTAAGTAAGCCACTGTCTTTTGTTCAGGAGGAGGGATGAAGTGGCATATAAAATGCTGTTATAAAGGCAGAAGATACAAGGAGTTAGCGATGCTGCTCTGGGTCGCTCGGAGGTGTTCCTGTAGCCTCTGGAAATGCAGATGCACTTCTGTGTGAATTTAGTAATTCCTAAAACGCCACCCTGGGTCTCTCAAATTCAGGGTAACTGTGAGCAGTCTCTGGGCACTACTCCACGAGCTTGTGTTGATTTTGTGGCACTTCAGAGAGTTAGGAAGGAGTTCATGTCTCCGGGTATGTAGAAGATGCTTCCACAGCCCGGCGCGAGCTACGATCCACAAAAGAAAAGTTCCCAAGCACTACGAGGCTAGGTGGTGACTCTGAGGAGGACGTGCCGTGCTAAGGCTCAAAGAAGTGATGTTCTAAGGAAAAAGAAGTAATAATTTAAAGATGGGATGCGTTCTGTTGATGGAAAAATAGAAATTCTGTGTACTTGGCTGCAAGAACAGAGGACTGGACTTGGAAGACAAGAGTCCTTCTCACGCCTGCACCCTGTCTTACTGTGCTGTCTTCTACTCCCTTCACAGAGCTTATTAAAACTGGCTTTTGTACCACAGAGAATCCAACTCCTGCTGCTCTTCTGAGATGCTGCTTTTAAAAAAGCACTACTGGTGATACTGGTTCGAGTAAGCATCATTCACCTACGGTCTCGAGCTCTGCCTGGACACAGATAAAAACTGAATGCACTCAGAGCAAGAAGTTAATCCTTACTTCATTTACATCCCCTGTTACCCGGGTCAGGGAGGAGGATTTGTGTGGTGCTCCAGAGAAAGGATGCTCACAGATTACTAAACTTGCCTTCCCTTTTAAGTGAGCGCCCCAAGACGTTCACTTGAGACTCGAGAAGGAGGGGACGTGGGATGTTCAAAGAAAATGAGAAGGACTGTCATTCCAGGCTAAGAATGACTTAGGGCTGATGTTTTCTAGGTGAACAGGTGACAATAGTTGCATGCTCTACTTATTCATGTATTAAATTAGCATCTTAGTGCCTTGCTCCAGGCTCTAAATTAAGTGGACTCTCAAACCGAACATAGCCAAGTAAGACTTCCTAATTAATTGTTTGGACTTGAGGAGGAAAAGAACATTGTGGAAGCAAGAAAAGAATGTGATGACAAAAGCGAATGTTTAGTATTTACCCCGCAGTAGTTTGGTATCCAGCGTCGAGTACAAACTGGTTTAATTCCTTCCCTAACAGGAGAGGGAGTGCTGAAAGGCTGATTCAGGGGTTCATTGTGTGTTTCACACGGGGTGTGGGGTAATCTGACATTACACTTTCTTCTGAGCCCTTGTGGCTTTCAAATAACACCCCCTGAGGAAAACGTGGCTGCCAGCGGAATTGTGTCATGCGCTGGAGATCTGAAACAGCTGTTCCTGCCTCTGAACTTTAGTTTCTGGCTACTCTTGTCTGTGCAGACAGATAAAATAGGAAACTACTTGCCCTGTTTACAGTCAGAGCCTGCAACTGTTCCAGTCAGTAATATGAAGGGTGGCTTTCAGTTTTGCTTGCTTTGGTCCCAGCCTCTCTTTCCAGTATACGCTCTTTTTATTTAATTCCCTGACAAACGCTTCTGTTTTCTTTCACCATAACATAAGATGCTCGTCCTTCTGCTACTCTCTTTCTTTGCTATTTCAACTGGGCTTTCCCGGCGTGCTTCAGCAGTCTGTCTATGGAAAAAAAAACCAAAAGAATTAATCAGCTTAGCTGGTCGTTTCAGTTTCTCAGCCACATCTGGATTATAATGGCAGTGTCTGTATGCAGGGACACAGGACAAAAATCAGCGCAGGGAATGTAATTGTAAACACCAAACGGTGGGCAGCACTGCAGTAATCTCTCAAGAACTGAGGTGATTATGGATCACACGCTAGACAGCTTGAATTTTCAAGGTACTGTTCAGCAGTGGGGGCAGAAACACTGCGGGCACTGCCCAGCAGCAACACCCCAGTGGCTCCTGAGCAATGGGGAAGGGGCTGACTTGGGTACAGCCCTTGGCTCTCTACGTGACTTGAGGTGGTAGCTGATTTAAGGGAGTGGAAATGGTTTAGAAGAAGGCGTTGAAATGAAGTTCTAAAATGTGGGGTTTTTTTCCTGATGAATTTATATTCTAAGGATTAATTTTTATTCTAATTGCAGAGAATTCTATTCTGTGTCCTGTGCTACCCTGACACGATCGTAACTTGCACGCAGCAAGTGTACAAAATAACTAAATGGATTTATTTCTTTTTTTTTTTTACTGGTAATCTTTGACTGCTGAGAAGTTGGTTTGCCTTTTTTCCTTAGCTGGACCATGCGTTTGCCCTCCATACGGCAGCCAGGGATTGCTTGAGTTCCGCGGTCGGCCAGGATATCCCACCACGGGCAGAAAACCCAAGAGCAGTTTTCTATACCAGTGAGAGCGACCCGGTGAGTTACTGACACAATTGTTACTGTCAGGCAGCAAGTGCCTGAATTCCAACAGCCTGCCTGTGGAGTTGCTGGAGCCAGGAGTGCTTACTGGGATTGTGGTGTTCCAGTAAACATCAGGGGAGGGAGAGCACAGGCCTAAGAACGGGCATCCAGCCCACGATCCTCAGCCCGAAGGAAACCAGGCCGTGGCCGTGCACCCACCTGGGTTTAACCAAGACAGGGCCGGTCCTCTGCCTGATTGCTCCTGGGAATAGCTATTGATTTCTTCTCTGTAGTTGCACCGATGAGAGAGACTACGTATTGTAGAAGCTCGGACGTGGCTTAGCTTGTCATGAGACACCGTTCATTTCACCTCCAGGGTTATTCTTCCCTGACTAACCTCCCCAAACTGGCTGTGAAGGGGAATAAAAACCACACCCCTTGATGACCTCAGCACAACACAGCTCTCCAGCATCATAATTCCAGCCTCACACTCTCCCGTCTCAAGCACAAAATGAAGTGGAATAAATGAATGGAATAAGCCTTTGAGGTGCTTTGCTGCTGCCTCTGTAATTGGAGTCTTTCAATACCGATTCCACCGGGGTCTCTATGGAAACAGCAGCATGCAGATGATCTTACTCACGTGATGCGAGTGTCTCTATAGATTGCACAGAAGAGTCCAGATGGCAAGGATTGTCCCCACTGTCCTGCGCCTTCC
This sequence comes from Ceryle rudis, assembly GCA_033439905.1. Classification (NCBI taxonomy): domain Eukaryota; kingdom Metazoa; phylum Chordata; class Aves; order Coraciiformes; family Cerylidae; genus Ceryle; species Ceryle rudis. The sequence goes on from JAAGNO010018561.1 coordinate 5,701, forward strand.
ATTTACGTTGCCAGGCAACCGGCTTTGGCATTCTGACTTCGTGTGCCTGATGTTTGGCGACAGCCGCCAGCGCTTATAAATTTCTTAGATCAGCGTTCCTTGGACTTGCAGATCACTCGGTGCAGCAGAGGCTCCACAGGCTGGCTCCATCAGCAAACCCTGACTCCACCTGTCCTTGGGCACCCGAAAAGTCCCATTAAAAAATGGATTAAAACTAAATTTTTAATAAGACTTAGCTTTTATATACCTTCCTGTCAGGAAAACTCAAAGTGACTCAACATGAGGATCGAGGTACTGACCCACTTTACGCATCCAGGAGCTGAAGAGTGAAGGAATTTGCCCAAGGTTAGGCAGCAAATCGGTGATGAAACGGAGAATGAAAATGGTCTCTGGAGTGCTGCTCTTCTGTCTGAGCCCACAGATAGCACTGCCGTGCAGAAACACAAGCTGCTCTTAGTCTGTGTCCAACACGTGCAGGAAAACTCTAGAGAGCCCAGCCTAGAGTTTGACGTACAGCTCTGCTTGGAAAAAGACTGAATAATAACAGGTCTCCTCTTGAGTCTTTCCGAGTATCTCCTTACAGCGGAGGAGTTCTTGGCTAGGCAGGTTTTTCAGATTTTCTTCCTGTTGCTACGATTTACTGGCCAGTAAACACCCGGTTACCAACGCGGGCAGCTTAGCTGGCAGTTTGCTGAAGTTACCAAATGTTTTTTTCCCCGTAAATAGTTTGGCAAACCCGTGGGTACCTTTAGCCTGCAGCTGTACCATGGTCCAGGACGCACTGACCTGTCCCCCGAGTCCCTTTCCTCGGTGAGGTGTGGAAGAGGGGAGTAGTTACCACAGGCTTTTCAGAGGGGAGAGGGAGCAGAACAGAAGCCAGGCACGTTGCAAAAAATCTGATCTGGAGAAAGCGAGGGAGACTTAAAGCACTGAGAATCCTGGGGCTAGAGAATTCATGGGTCTGCAACAGGGCTGCAGCAGTTGGGCACTAAGAGCCCATCAAAAAACAGGGGAAAGCAAAATACTCCTGGCTAAAGCAGGCAGGCAGCAGACCTGCAGGTAGAGCCGCTCGGTTCACGTGAGGAACGCAGCAGGCAGCCGAGGCAGGGCAGCAGAACTCATCACGACGGGGTTTTCCAACCCCCATCCTTTCAGTTCTGGTCAAAGCACTTGTCAGCCAGACTGCACAGGTCAGTGACCAAGCCCAGGCCTGGATTGTCTCATCTCTCGTAGGCCTCAGTAAATTAAGCCCTGGGTCTCCAGCAAAGCTAATAATGAAGGACAAGGAAAGGCTGGATCAGCCCCCAGACCTCCTAAAGCTGGCAGAAATAATCACTGCTACTTTTTCTTTCTGAAAAGTAAATAAAACTACTTTTCCTGGGTCATTATTATGCAAAATAAAGAAAACAAGGAAGCTGTTAGATCCTGATTCCATCTCAACCAAAATGGAAGCGCGATTGGCATGCGCGAGACTAAAGAGGAAGGGTTGGCTTTGGTTTTTTTTACTTTAAATCCATGGAAAAAATACACCAAGCGTAGAGCAGGACCTTGTACAACCATCAAAGCTGCTAAAAAAAGCCAGAAAAAGCTTGGTGCAGAAGTTGCTTAAAAGTCATCCGGGAAGTGCTGCAGAATACAGTGTCTATATACTGCGAATTACCCCAGACACAAACCCAAGAGGAAATAAATAAGAGCTGTGTACGTACTGGCATGGCAGGAAAATAGACTGATGGAGGGAAAACCCAAGCAAAGCGTGAAATGGGTATTAAATTTTTAGGTGCCCGTAACAACTGCTTCGTAGAGTGTGAAATCGGAGACGACTTTAAGGAACTCGCTCTAAATAAATGCCAAACAATGCAAGTCTGCTGGAGGGATACTACCGCCCGCTTCCGTCACAAGATTCTTGCCCCAGAGAACTGAGTGTGAGTTTTTGAGCCACCAGTACCAGCCAACACGGCAAATGGCCCCTCGGGAATGAATTATTGCTGTGAGACAGCAAAGAACAAACCAGAGAACAGGATTTTGTCGCGGCCTTCGGGTCAATATCTCAAAAGATATTGAAACCAGAAGTGAGCTAATAAAAGATTAGATAAATTGATGAGGGACGGGGTTACCAGCGCCCACAAAACAATGGTTCAAATACAAGCTCAAGAAATCTCGATTGCAACATAGGGCAGCTTTTCTTTAACTCCTCCTTAGCATCTGCCAGTAGTGTCCTGATGCCACAGTTCCTCCTTTACTTCGATCTGCTCGTTCTTATGACTCTCAGTGAGCAGATACTTGCTTTGATTGAGGGTTCCCTCCCTGTTCCATTCTCACCGTAGCCACAAAAGAGGTGTCAGTGTCAGACTTGCCCCAGCGTTACCGTTTGCGTTTTACCTTCCCAGGCCAAGCACACGGAGCATCACGAGGGTCGTCATTACACCATTCCCCTGGAGGAGGTGAAAGCTGTGTTTCCACACGGACTGCCCTACCGGTTCCAGCAGCAGGTACTTTTGTCTTAGAGTAGATTGGTACGTGGGAAGAACCAGATCCATGAGGGAGCTACGATGCTTTCCCGCTGGAATAAGAGAGCGACGTGCTGCAAGAATGCAGTTATTCCCGGTCCTTATGGTTACTTTCTACACCTCAAAGCTAGGAACCCACCAGAATAGTGGCAGAAGGGTGTGAGGATTCCATCAGAGGCAACGATTTATCCCCTACTTTTCATCTCTAACTTCAAGTACATAACGAATTGCAGAAGTATTTCCCACAGTTACCGTGTGAAACGGGCTGTGCGCGAAGTGTTTCTATCGCCAACAAAAACACCTCGCCTCTTGGTTCCTGTTGTGAGCCAGATCCTGCAGCAGCTGGATCAGGCTTCGCAGGCAGCTAACGGGGGCTGCCTTCTTGAGTTCAGGAGGAGATTTCTTAGCAAATCAAGGTGATTTGACTTTCGATTCATGGACAGGCCAGTTGGACTCACCTCGATCTCTGGGAACACGATGGAACAGCTAATCCTGGAAACCATTTCCAGGCACGCAAAGGACAAGAAAGTCATCGGGGTTGATCAGCATGGCTTCACCAAGGGGAAGTCACGCTTGAGCAACCCGATGAACTTCTACGATGATCTGACAGGCCTGGTAGAGAAGGGGAGAGCAGTGGACACTCAGATCCTGCTAGCCAGAGACGGAGCCGTGCCGGGAACAGCTGCAGTGTGCCAGCACCTGGCTTCTTGTTCACGTTCTGTTCCTTTTCTCAGATTAAGACCTTCAACGAGGCCTGCCTGATGGTGCGAAAACCAGCTCTGGAACTTCTCACTTACCTGAAACACTCCAACTTTGCACACCCGGCTGTCAGATACGTGATCTGTATCTTTTATCGCTTACTCGATGGTAGAATGCAGGTGAAGTGCAAGCAGGTACGAGGGTGAGGTTTTGATCCTGTGCTGACCGCCGTGGTTTAGTCTTCAGGAGGCGGTTCTGCCACGTGTCTGCTGTCAGCAAAGCTAGCCTGAGAAGTTCATGAAGCTTTTATACTTCTGTTCTAAACCAGCTTTGGCTTCTGGCGCAGATCTACAAACAGGGCTCTCAGCACAACTAAGGGAATGGGAACCATCACCCGTGATGTAGTAGGGGGGGGTCTTGGAGAGAGAAGGAACTCGTTAGGCAAGGTTTGCTGCTGAACAAAGCCATCCTTGCTCGTAAGCCCGCTGAATTTCCTTTATGCCTTTTGCAAAAGAATGTCAGTCAGATCAAAACTGAAGTGCTTTCTCAGAGACTTTCCTTGACAGTCCACGGTGGAGATGGTGAGAAGGGAACAGGGAAGACCATGACTCTGTGTCACGTGGTTCACTACTGTGCCAGGCAAGGCTGGCTGGTGTTGCACATCCCCGATGGTAAGAACACCAGTGCTGCCTGTCACACGCTGATCAGAAGATGCTGCTTGAAGGGAAAGGTGTAGGGGGGGCCACGGCAAATAAGAGAGACATCCCCTGCCCCCCCTCCAACTCCTACAGCTATTGTTACTTAAAAACCAAACCAAACAACTCTTTTATTTTGCTTACAGCTCATCTGTGGGTGAAAAACTGCAAGGAGCTCCTGCAGTCATCCTACAACAAAAACCGGCTCGATCAGCCTTTACAAGCATCTTTCTGGCTCAGAAACTTCAAAACCTCAAATGAACGCTTCCTAAAAGAGGTTCGTGGAGCCCGTCAAGTTGTTTTGGTCAGTAGCTAAGAGCTACCCCCAGGAGCACCTCTCAGGAACTGCACGTGCTTCCTGTCACCGAGTTCATTCCTGTCACCGAGCACCTTGGCACGAGTTCTAGGTCTGCTCACTTTCAAGACACGCTTGGTGTAGTAACCCGCACGCTCCCGTTGCCGACGCAGCCACAACCCCCTCCCTCCAGCAATTCCAGCGTTGTAGAGAAAGCACTTTCAGTCCCTGCTCTGGGGGTGGCTCCCAGCGAGGAATATTTCTGCCAGATTCTATGCTAGGCTTTAATGCTGGCAAAAAAAAACCCTGGGAATCTCGCCCTTCGCCAAGCTGCCTCTGCGCTCTCTAGTTCCCAGTCTAATCGTAGGTCTCTCGCTGCAGATAAAAACACAGAGAAAATATGTGTGGGGCAAACAAGAAAGCACCGAGGAGGGCAGACCGTTGGGTGAAGTGGTGGAGCAGGTAAGGAATAACAATCTCTTCCGGCTTTGTCTCATCTTTTATTAGAGGATCCCGTTATTGTGCATCTAAAACCAATTGCTTCTAAAGGTCTTAACGATTATGAGCTCTAGGAAGCGGAAGGCGTTTCCCTATCGACGAGGTGGCTACAAAAACACACGGAAGACGTGATAGATCTGTAGAGGACGATGTACAGAGAGCTTGGATAGAAACACAAGTTAGAATTTCAAAGCTCCTCGGTAGCTTTGGAGCAGGTTGCTCCTTTGGAAGAGCTGAAGGGACTGCTGGCTGGCAGTTTATTTTCCCTCCCCTTTAGAAAGGGCAAGCGTTGCGCGTTAACGAGAAAACCAACCCGAGTTAAGTGCCTTTTCCTACCTCAAGGGTTTAGCTCGCGTGAGAAACGCCAGCGATGCCGTCGGGGTCGTGCTGAAGGAGGTGAAGCAGCAATCTCATCTCGGCTCGTTCCGACTTCTCGTGGCGGTGGACGGCGTCAACGCGCTCTGGGGAAGAACTACGTTAAAGAAGGAAGACAAAAGCCCCGTACGAAGCGATCTGCTCTGATACTGCTGCATTCTTACTGCCAGGGAGAGCAGGGGAGGGGGTTCTGTTCATTTTTAAGTTCATTTCTTTTGAAGACGGACAGTTTGCTTTTTGGAGGGGCCCACAAAATTCACAGTGCGTGTTAGACAATTTTTACTGAAGAAATCGCACGTCTCACTAGAGCAGGAAAGGTTTGGGCGTTTCCGTGTGACACGGATAAGGCTGAAGGCAGTGCCAAGTATAACCAAAGGGGAAAAAAATGCCCCTAAAGGATGCAAATGATCCTTCAGGTCTCATTTAGAGCAGGGGAATTTAAGTCTCGGAGAGAAACTGCTGGCAAAAAGTGATCCAGACAAATCTTCTCCAGGTCTCTCCAGAGGAGCTGACGCTTGTGTACAATCTGAGGAAGATGATGATGAATAACTGGGTGAGTTGCAGTCTGCGCCTCTGGGTGTTATTCTCAGCAACGAAAGCCACGTGCTGAGGAGCGTAAAGCGACAAACCAGGTACCGCACCGTTCCTTCAGCGAGGGAGAGTAGGAACACAGCCCGCCAGCGGAGGGTTTACCTCACCCGTGTTTCTGACGTCGCCCAGAGAGGCTCGGGAGGGGTCAAATACATAACAACACTTTTCCCAATTACCATCCCGAGCTCCCGTTTCTGACCCTGAGCCAGGGAAATTTCGTAGCCCCTGTGACACTTGAAGTTAGGATTTATTTAACGAACAGCTTCTAGTTTCTAAATGGTTTGCTATGGGGTGTCAACCTCTGCTGCTTTTTCACTCCCCTGGATGCTCTAAGAGGCAGTCTTCAGATTTACAAGTAGATGGAAAAGTCCTTTTTAAAGTGTTGCAGTTGTTTCAACAGCCACCTCTGGGTGGGAAGGGCACATTTAGACACCAGCACTGAAAACACCAACCGTGCAGGAGCACTGGGAGTGGCCAGGGTCAGCACCCTTAGAAGCAGAGCAAGTCCATTATATAGAACTTTGGAACTGAAGAGCAGGGGAGGAGATGCCTCCCTCGTGAACAATCCATCCCTAACTATTTCACCACTACATCGTCTGCAGCTAACGGGGTTTCTGCTCTCCCTTTTAGAACGGAGGTGCTATCGTGACGACCCTCAGCCAGACCGGCTCGCTCTTCAAACCCAGCTCTGCCTATTTGCCCCAGGAGTTGCTGGGAAAGGTGAGTCGTGACCTCTCTGCGCTTCACCCCTTCGCAGTGGGGACACGGGCAGCAATCCTGGCTCGGGACCCGTGCCCGGTTGGCGGTGCCACGCTCGGTTTTAGTCTCTCTCCACCCAGATCCAGGCGCATCTTTAGCCTCCTTTGCACTAACTCCGCTTGGAGCTCGTTCGCGGCCAGGCTGCGCCCCGCTCCCAGGCAGCTCCCCCCGCAGGAGGGGGAGATGCCGGCGCCGTGGCCCTCGCCAGGGTCTCACCCTCGGCTGTCCCTCCCCAGGAGGGTTTCGATGCCCTGGACCCCTTCGTCCCCATCCCGGTCTCCAACTACAGCCCAAGGGAGTTCGAGAGCTGCTACCGCTACTACCTCGACCGCAAGTGGCTGCAGCACGAGAAAGGTCAGCGGGGAACCGGCCTGCGGGGCGGGTGGGGGCCACCCCACGGAGGACACCGCGGCCCTAACGCACCTTCCGTCTTGCAGCGCGCACGGAGGACGGGCAGGAGGAGCTGCGGTTCCTGAGCGGCTCCAACCCGCGGCAGCTGGAGCGCCTGGCGGGGCCCCTCTAGCGCAATAAAGGCCGGAGCTCCGGCGGCTCCCTCCCGGTGTCTGTGTCTGTCTGATGATGATGATGATGGGGGGGGGGGGCGGGCGTAGTCCCGGCCCCGC
>JAAGNO010018564.1:0-11518 GCA_033439905.1 Ceryle rudis
GAGGACTCCAGAGCTGGCCCCAGCACTGCAGGGGGGTCTCCCCAGAGCAGAGCCCTGGGAGCAGAGGGGCAGGATCCACCCCCCCTCCTGCCCACGCTGCTGGGGGTGCAGCCCAGGGGGCCAGTGGCTCTGTGCTGCCAGCGCACAGGGCCAGCTCCTGCCCAGTTTATCCCCCCCAGCACCCCCAGGCCCTTTTCTGCAGGGCTCTCTTCAGCCCTTCACCCCCAGCCTGGGCTGGTACCAGGGGTGGCCCTGATGCAGGAGCAGGACCTTCCACTTTGCCTGGTGAGATTCACATAGGCCCACTTCTCCCATCACAGCAGGACAGTGAGTATGGTCTCCAAACGAATGGACACCTTGAGCTTTTCCAGCCATGGAAACCAGCTCAGCATCCAGCCTGGACGCTCCCTGAGTACCTGCAGGACCTGCTGAAAACAGCCAGGAAGTCACAGGAGAGGCTTCAAATTCATATTGTGCCTCACACTGGGTTTCATGCAAGCAGCAGCCTGGCAGAAGGATGCGGGTTGACCCCTAAATGCAGCCGCTAACCCAGCCCTGAACAGGAGCAACCAGAACAGGGGAGCAAGGATCAAACCCCTTCACTTCAAGACCAGCAAGCAGTGGCAGTATTTAGCAATATTAACAAAAATGACAGAGGGCTGCTAAAGTGTCTCTGAGAGCCTGGAACGCTGCAGCTGGGATCAGGGGTGGTGCGGAGCCATCTAGCACATTGAACAGCATTAACTGAAGCACCAGCAGGCTGAAAAGTTGGGAACGGGCTGTGAGTATGGGGTGTGAAGGATATTTCGTCTCTCTCTGCTTAATTTTAGCCAATTAGTACTCACCCAGAGAAGGGGGGGAACTGTTAAGTGCTACATAACAAGAGTGTGAGCTCAAGTGTGAACAAGTGCAAGCAGAAACAGAGCCAGCCACTTTCAGCAGCAGCTATGTCAATATTCAGAAATGGAAAAACACCATTAAATTATTTTTCCTGCATTATGGGTAAGGAAGGAAATCCTGCAGTACAAACACACTAATGGGCTACGCAGGGATCTGAAGGAGGATTGTTGAGGTATTAGAGCAGGCTGCATTAAGGGAAAAAAGAGCAAGAAAAGAAACAGGATTTGCAAGGAGATTTCACCCAAATCGATTAAGTGAGAAATGTAAAGGGGCAGCATTCCACGGGGGTAGAGCTCCTAATTGGCCCACGCAACTCCCAGCAGAGAAAAGCACTCCAAATACATGCTCGAAGGTAGGAATGAGGCTGACATGTTTCCTTCGCTCGGAGGCCAGAGGAGACCACAGAGAGAAGAGTGTCTCCTGTGCTAATCCTCCGCACAAGTCTGTGAAGCCTCCCTTATCTTCCTCCACATCTCCCCTTAAAAGTCCCTGCTGCTGCGATGCCCGTGAAGCCCAGCAGCACAGCAGGGCCGGAGCTTAGCACACAAATCGCATGAAGGCTATCGCTGTTCCCACCAGCGGGGCCGTGGGTTCGCTGTGCTCACTTGCCTGTCATCTCAAATGAAGCTCTTCAAGATGGAAACCGTCTTTAAGTTCAAGATGTGGTACAGGTGGAGGGTTGAGGGCCCCGAGGTGAGGTGAGCAGACACAGCAGATGAGCTCCCCACAGACAAGGGAGGGACACTGCTGCGCAGAGCTGTGGCCAGGACAAAGTGGGTCCAGACAGCACACGAGGTCTCTGAAAGCATCAGACTGTTGCTCAAATTCTGCCTGTTTCTCTTGCACCGAGACATTTTTGATTTCTTACCCCAGAAAAAGCAAAGCAAACACTCATCCCTTTTCTTTTTTTTTTTTTTTTTTTTAATTTCTCTCTTTTTAGAAAATAAATGAAAGCTCAGACCAGGAGAGAAAATTGCACCTGGAATGGCCAAATCCATTTATTTTTAAATGCATTGTTAAAAAGCCCACATGTGAGTCAGGGGGAAGGTCCATCAAAAGCAGCTCCCGGCTGCTCCCAGCCAGCATCAGTGGACAACCCTTAGAAGAAGATCGGACAGGCCTGAGGAAGCTGCAGTGGCTCCATCTGTCTCCATGGGTCCCCAGGGAACTCTGGCTTGGTTTATAGCTAAAGAGCTGGAAAAGAATATAATCAAGGGTCTAAGGAAAAAAATCCTTCTTTCTCACTTATTTCCAATATAAAAATGCTCTGAAAAGTGCAAACCAACCCAGGACTCAGCTCCTGCCACTCTCTGTCCCCCGTGCAGATGTGCAGACCCAGCGTGTCTCAGGTGAACAGAATGGCAGGTCTGTGGGGCTCTGGGTTCTACCTGTGCCTATCACGGGGCCATTGTGTGAAGAGAGAGGGCTCTGCAGGGGCCTTGGCAGGACTGGGGTTGTGTTTTGGCACCTTTGTCTCCGAAATCCCTTCGAAGGGACTATGGGAAAAAGCACTGGTTTTGCATGTGCTATTTCTGGGTGTGTTTTCTGTCGAGTCCTCACAAAGTAGGTGATAGAAGGTTTGTAAATGATTCATGGGTGTTTTAGTGAATGACTAATCAATGCTTACAGATTACTATAAAGCCCAAACAGTCAATAGGTTGCTTATAATATTCTGTAATACCTTCTCCTGACATGCTTATAATCACCTGCTAAATTATGCTACTCATGTCTATAATGCCTATTAATCACTTATTAATCTTTTATAAGCCACTTGCAAATGAAAGCATAATACAAACCATGAGATCCCTTTCCTTCTGCCATCCACGAGCATCACGTTTTCTGGGGTTTAGAGAGGTATCAGTCAAGAAGAGACATGATTCGAGCCAAAACCAAAGTCTTTGCAGCACTGCTGGGCTACGGGTGATTTGCCACCTTCTGCAGGATGTGCGAGCAGAGCAGCAGTGGCGAAGCCAGCTGAGTTTTGTGGTTCGGATGATGTCAAAGAGGTGTTCAGGAAAGATGAAACAGTCACGCACACAAAAGCTTGGGGAAGAAAATCCTCACAGAGAGAGAAGGAGGAATTAACTTCAAGGCTTAAAGCAAGGAAAGGAAAAAAAAAAAATCCTATCTGTAAGGACAGAGGATTGAAGCAAATTGACCACAGGTAGGTGAAAATAACTGAAAATCATTCCAAGTAATCACAGGAAAATCAAAAGATGCTCTGACAGAAAGCAAGTATGAAACAAGAATTGGTAACACAACGGTCACATATTTCTCCCCTCAGATAAGCCAATTTTTATAAAAATAGCCGCGTATTCGCAAGATCATACCGGGGTAGCTGGAGCCAAGAGAAGCTGCCTCTGCTTCATCACTAGCTCCCAGAGCTGACAGCCAGAGACTGCCCCAAAACTCCCTGTCAGACTTCTTACCACTGCAATTCCTTACAACAACCCCACTTCCAGCAATGCAATGCTGTACACGGTGTGTTACAAGACTCATCTCAACCATTTTCACTGGGGGCTCAGGGCCCTACTGCATGCAGCCCCGTGCCAGCCCCTGCACCGGGTGGCACCGCAGGGGCCATGGAGCCAGCGCAGGCAGCTTGAAGCAGACCGTTTACCCACCTCACCCGAGGGACCAGCCTTTCGGCACTGCCTGGGCTGTGAACCTGCCCAGCCTGGCCTCTGTCTGCCTGTAGACAGCTACTGCCTCTTGGCTGCTTCTCATCCCATCTTTGTACAGCACCCAGCTCTGCCCAGCCTCACTGAGCTGGGACCACTAAGTCCAACTGGAAGGGCTGAAGAAGCCTCAGGAAAGGCAGAGACACAGAAAATTCAACTGAGGGGTAGGGTAAAGCACTGAACATGCTCTCAGGTGGCTCCCTGTGTGCAAATTTTCCAGGGTCTCATACTGTGAGCTAAACAGCTCCCAGGACTGCCTTGCCTTCAGCAGGCCTCTGATTTAGATCATCTGCTCATTTTCACCAAACCTGTAGGAGCTTCACCTCTCTGAGCTCTCCCGTGCTCTTTCAAATCTGTGAGAAAACCAGCAGGTTCTAAAGATTTGTCTACATGGGGCGTGCCAAGAGTACACAGAGGCACACAGGGTTGATTTCAACCCCTCCTTTCCTTTGGCAGGGCCTACAGCATGTCCCCGGCCGCAGGAGCCGTCTCACTTTGAGGCCAATGCTCTCAAAACTGTGCAAGAAGCCACCAAATCCTCTTATTCCTTGCTGGGCAGCAGAGAAGGTTCATTAAGTAGGTGTCATTGCGCGTCACTCCTTCTTGATCCAGAAGATCCTTCTGGTATGGAATGCCCCAATTAACTTGCATTAATTTCATTTTCTCGTTTCACGCCCTGCTCCTTTTTAACCCCTGGCTTGGCTTTGGGTGCTGTGCTGTGTCACCTACCAGAGGCACGTGCTTGCAGCAGCCAGTACTGTGAGGAGGAAAAGAAATCTGAGCAAGGCAAAATTAAAAAAAAAAAAAATTCAAAAAATCAACTACCATCCCCTTGATCAGTATGCCTGTCATTTTAGCAGCATTAAATACATTAAAATGGGATCTGCACACCAACTTAATTAAATGAGCCAACCGAAAGTTGCTGCCAAGTATTAGTTTAAGGTAGAAAATACACTTATTTTGGAGCTTATGCAGATTGAATTTGTAGAGCCTTGTGGGAAATGCTAAGTATTTTTTTTGGAAGGCTCACAGTTTGGAAATTTATTGCGGTGATCTGAATTTTGTTTCATTACGAGTGTCAAGCACAATCACAGTTAGAAGAAGTCTCTTGGCTGCTTCCCAGGTTACAATATCCCCTTTAAATGGATCTTTTCTTCAAAATATTGCTGAAACGTATCCGTCTCTCAGTGCCCAGGGGCAGGTGACATGTATTTGCCCAGCAAAGAGGCATTTCAGGCTCTGTAAACAGAGCAGTTACAGCCTGAGCTGGGAGATGGTATCTGGTGTCCAGTACCACGCTTTGATCCTCACTCTTCGGTGCCGTGTGGGCAGCTGGGACGTGCTGAGTGCACTGGAGCACCTGGAACATGGAGCAAAGCTCATCATTTATTCCGGGCCTTTGCTCTCCCTGTAACACCACAATCAAGAATTAGCTGAATAGCAGAACAATTGATTTGAAAGTATTTCTGTAAATCAAACCGCCAATTGCAGCTCGCTGTCAGCCTGACCCAGAGATGTGTCACCTCACTGGCAGCTGTCTGGAGGTGTAGCAGGATCTGAGGCTGCCTCTGCTGGGTTTAAAAGTTGGGGGAAAAGGTGATTTTAGAGGCAGACGTGCAGTCAGGGTTTCAAGCAAACCACTGGAAGAAGTGCTTTTTTAGTGGGACTAAGACTTTTCCTCTAATAAAATCAAACTGCTTTGCCTCTGTGTTTTCTTACTGAAACATTTCTTTAGGGTGATTATTTTTCAGTGATATACTTTAAGATCTGAGTGTGGTTTTCTTAATGGAAAATTTAGCAAGCCTTTAAATAGAAATGTTGTTCCAAACTGATCCGTGGAAATGTTTCACTTCACAAATATCAAATGCTTTGATTTTTTTCTTCTGATGCTTCATTTTCACCCTTCTCTGAAAAGAATAATTTGGTGTATTCAGCATGGATTCGAATATTTTACTGAAGTCCTCATCAGAGTGTCATTTTCCTCATCTTTCAGTATTTCGATAAAATTTCAAAACTAGCAGGCTGGTAGGTCAAAATCAAGGGGAAAAAAAATATCTCTGGTGCTTTTCTCCCCATGTTCTTTATTCTGCAGCAGCTTGCAGTTTTCACTTTAAGAAAGTTTTGAATGAAAACTTGACTTGAACCTTCACTTTGAATGAAAACTTCAGGCTACCTTGCCTGAGATGCCCAAGCACGTGATCTCCATTTTAGACACCCCGACGGAGATCCACAGAAATGAGGAAAGGCTCAGCTCCTCAGAGCAATGCCCAGCCCCAAGAGGAGCACCAAGTCGAGGGGTGGTTTCCAACACTGATTTTGGCAGATCCATGCTGTCTGCAGTCTCCTAATCGTGTGGAGAGCAGGCAGCATCTCTGGGACAGCTTCCCCCAGAGGTCACAAGCACCTTGTCAGCCAGAGGAAGCCACAGCTGATGATTTTTTGTGAGAAATAACTAACACACTTCGGTTCTGCCTGCCCTGCTCTCCCAGCATCGCTTCCAGCCTCTGTTCAGCTCTGACGGCTTCAAATCAGATGCCTGGAAGTTAGAGGGTTCTGCTGCTCCTAATTAATCACCTCCTGAACTGACTCATCTCTGCTGCCTCGGAGATCACTTACCAAGCACGGCTCACTTAGCCAATTAGCAGCACGGTGCCCGTTGAGTAGCGGTCCCAGTGCCAGGTAGCCAAGCCAGGAAGCGTCTGGAGGCTGGCTGGCCTGTGGATGCTGCTGCCCACCAGCCTGGCGAGCACTGGTCACAGGCTGGCAAAGATCCCTGCTGGGGAGCTCAGGGATGATCCCTTCTGCAAGGGCTGTGAGAGTGCTATAGGCTGAAGTTTCCACCAGTGTCCAGTGGGACATCTGAAAGGTCAAAATTGAGCTCCAGACATCCTCAAGCTAGCCCCATGGCTGTGCAGACCATGGCAAGTGCTGGGCTTCAGGTGACCTCACTCCGTATTCTTTCCATCAGGCAGCTGAGATATCATACTGTGCTGAAACCAGAGATCTCTGCTGCCTCTGAGCAAACCTCTGCTCAGCCTGAGTTTGCTTCTCATCTCATCCACAGGGGCTAGGCCCAGATTGTCCCATCCTCCCCTAACCACCTGCTACAAAACTCCACGCAGCAGTGAAAACTCACCTCCAAGGGGTGACAAGCAGCGCACCCAGCCACCCCGCTCCTGGGAGCTGGAAGCAGATGCCAGCCAGGCAGAGCTGCTGTTGGGCTGGACGAGCGGTGCTGGCACGGAGCTGGCTCTGCAGGGACAAGCCACCCATCACAAGGGACACGCTGTCCAGCTGGCTTCCCAATGCTCACCAAAGCCTACCCAGCACAGCTGGCTATGTGGCTCTCTAGCTCTGTCACTTTTTGTGTTACAGTGCTCTCTGCACAGACACATCATCTGTTCGTGCTGCAGGGGACAGTTTAGAAAGAAATACGAATAATTTCCATTGGTGGCATCTCCCTGTCCCTATCTCTTCAAGCATCCATCTCTTCTCCCAGCTGGATGGGAGCTGTCAGGCTTCTCGAGGGGAAATGTTTACCCTGCTCCAGTCACTTTGGGAGGCACAGCAGCACCTGTCCTTGCTAGTGGAGACGGGAGAGCGACTGCTCTCCTCCAAAGTGGGCGTCTGCAGCTGGGCACATGAATCAGACCCTGTGCAAGTGCTCATTTTTCTCTCTGGAGCAGGGAAGGCACACCTGACCTGCTCCGGGCTGGCTTTAGAAAATGGGAAACTCGGGAGTTGCACAAAACCTCTAGAGATGGGGATCCTCCCTGCCAAGGTTTGATAAAGTACCATAAAGGCTGATCCAGTTCCAGCCATGTTGAAGGAGTCCATGTATCCTAGCAGTCTAACAAGCTTGCTCCTACATCACCAGGACATCGAACAACGAAGTGACAGACAAGAGGAAGAATTAGAGAGTGGGGAAGGTTATGCACAAGAAGCCCAGGACAAGGCACAGTAAAATCCCCCATCTGTGTCCTTTCTCCCTGTGCTTTAATGCTCTCAAGTCTCTGCCAGACCTTTCTTCCCTTCTTTGCTCCTCTTTTCCCTGACTGAGCCCCACTAGAGACACAGTGCTGAGACAGCGGATAATCTTACTCCATTGTCTCCTGACCCCTCAAGGGAAAAGCCAACTTCAAGCCAGGCACAAAAACAGAAGTAGCTCCTTTGATCCCACCTCTGCTGTCTGGGTTTAGTCCTCCAACCAGCTCAGCATACTTGTTTTAACTCCTTACTGCTGATAAATGGTTTCTCTGCTTGCCACGGGTGAGTGAGCACAACTGCTCATTCCAGGCCCGAAGAAAACGTGCAGAGAAACCGTAAGATTGTGTACTGACCTTTCAGACAATAGGCACACTAGTAAATACCAGCCAGCCTCTCGAATATTAAACAAGCCACAGCCAACCCTGCATTTCCTATTACCCCAAAGTCCTTCAGACTGCTTCTCCAGGCCAGCCCTGCATGCGCAATGACCTGCCATTTCTTATACTTTTCTTCCATGTTGGCTGTGGAGGGTTCTCCAGCCCTGACACAGTGACCTTCTGAACCAAGTCCTGTCACAGCTGCCACCAGTTCCACCACATTGGTGAACCCTGCAGAACAGCCACGAGCAGCACCTGCCCCCGGGAGACCCCATCCGTATCATCCAGTGTCCCTCAACATTATCTCCTTGTCCAAGACCTGCCATAAGGCCCAGGGCTCTACTCTCTTTCCCGGAAAACCCTTCAACTGCTGCCCAAAATCTTCATTGTATTTTACCATCATTGCCTCAGAGGATCAGGCTAATATGGATCAACAGCGACTCCAGAGCATCACAGAGAGGGGAACATCACAGAATACATTTTCCCAACCCATGTACTTTGACAGCTTTTTACAATCCTCCCATGTGTGAGGCATTAGCCTGGATGTAGCCTTACTACAGTCACAGTCCACCTCAGGACACCCACAGGTCCCTTCCAGACCTGCGTATTATGCCACATGCAGGCACTATATTTTTCTGCAGCTTTTTAAAACTGGAGTTATATTTTTTTCCCAGTTGCGCACTCCCATTTCTACACTCTGTGCAACCAGTTTGGCTGGGAAACAGAAAGCAGGACCAAAGCTGAGGATTGGCCTGGGGAAGACGGCTTCCCCCATTTGCCCATTTGACCTCTTTGAGGCTTCCCAGGCACCGGTTGCTGTTGCCTTGAATTTGTCACAGAAAATGTTTTGCTGATGAGCGTCAGCATCTCCTCCATGCTAGTGCTGATGGGTGCTGTGTCATCTCATCGGTATGCCAGGCACCCCTGAGCTCATGAGTGACCTCACACGCAGCCTCCCTCTCACGGTTGCTCCTGACCTTCTCCATGTGGGACTGAATGACAATTACACAGGGGCAGGAGGATCTCCAGAGAGCCAGCTGGTTTCTACAGCGGGTGGGTATGAGCTTGGAGAGAGCCCCCCGCTGCCTCCCACTCCCTGCTCTGCCCCTCGGTGCACAGCTCCCACGGGCAGAGGCAGGATCAGTGCTGCCGACCCCTGACATAACCTGCAGAAACAGCCTTGGACCTGGGACATACAACATGCTCTCGGGGAAAACAAAAGCAAAAAGCAGCTCCCAGCACCCAGTGCAGCTCTCAGCCAGAGATCTCCACTCGCCAATTAGATTTCCTTCACCGATTTGCATGGGGAAAGACGAGGAGAAATGCCAGATGCTGCTGGGCACGCAGAACAGATTCGTTGCGTGTGTTCAAAGCACTAATAACTCCCTTCCTGCTGAAAGAGGGAAAAGACTCTCTCTTAATCCCTCCTTGCATCAGTAATCAGAGAGAGGAGCAGATGGTGCCAGAAATACAGTAATATGCCCATTACAATAACCTCGGTAGTGATGAGTTAGCACCAGACCCTATGCAGCAAACACCTTTCTGAGAGCTCGGCTCCAGCAGAAAACTGGCTCGTGCAAGGAGGCTGAGGAGCTAAGGACTCCCTAGGAACAGCCCAGCTACACTTCAGCAGTGAGGCCAGAGCTCTTGCCCAGAAACCCCTTGCTAGTGGATGTGCTCAGCAAGGTTTGCTCTCCAGGCACACCTACACAAGGTGCATGCCTCATTCTCCCCCTCGCTGACACTACCCTGTGCCCAGATGAGCTGAGTCCCCAGCTGAGCGGTGAGCATCTCCAGCACTGCTGCGGGGCTTTCCAGAGTCCATTTGTCCCTCCAGAGGAACAGGCAGATGGACAAGAGCCTTTGCAGTGATGGATTTCTCTTCTACAATCCCCAGCCCATACAAAAGTAAACCTGTTTCAGTCAGATACAAGTCATACCATTAAATTCTCAGTGGATTTGCAAGTTTTTGTCCTACTGCATCTGTCCAGAAATTAAATTCTTCTACATGGGCCATCTGAGCAGTTTCCTGCAAGTCTTTTATGGCGCTGAGAAAGTAAAAAGAAGAGTCACCAGGCTCCGTACTGCTGACCTGGCAACCCTGCATGTCCAACCTATCTGCTCCTAGACACAAGGTAATGATTAAATCACACCACCCATCTTGGCTCCAAAGGACACAGAAAACGGCAACTACTAGGGGCAAAACCACTTTTACTATTCAAGGTCTTGATTTACAGGTGGAGTGCTAAGCCAGTATTTGAAAAGCAGCATCCTCAGGTACAGGTAGCAGCCTGCATTCTTCTTTCTCTTTCTCTGACCTCATAAATCTTCCTGGCAAAATTTGCATCCAAATAGATGTGTTCCCACAAACATTTATGCCAAGTCACACTTATGCCAAGCAGTGTTCTCAACAGAAAAGCACTGCATCCAAAATATTGCATCAACTCCAGCTCTGCGCCTCTAGAAGGATGAACGTTTCTTTATCATTAACTAACTCTTTATATGACATGACATTTATTTCATTATCTCACTGAATGTCACCATCCAATTAGCTTACCCCCAAGGAATGGGACCTAATTAACCAAGACAAGTAAACTGAACTTCAGCAACCTTCCTCTCCTGGAAATAAGTTGCTAGTATGTAATTACTCAGCAATAACTACCTTGTTAGAGCTTGAATAAAGATTCTGCCTTCCTTCCTTGGCTTTATTTTAAAACAAATGTCGAACTCATCCATTTCCATCTTTCTTGATGCAATGTCTCAGCAATCTGTAGGGCGTGTTGCCTTCCAGCGTGTGGAAGGGGTTCTACATTGCAAGACCTCTCCATGGCTAGTAGACACCAGTTTGCTCAAGGGTCAGTGGCTGAAGAAGAGGAGTTCTTGCCCCAGTCTGTCCCTGTAACTCCTGCTGGGCAGACTCACAACTGCCCGCATCAGTCGAGTTCAGCTGCAAGAGGCAGCAGCCGCCTGGAGAGCAGGAGGTTTCTTTTCAGCTCACTTTCTGCCCCGTGAGAGTCCCATTTGGTTGAGCATATTGGAAATCTGGAAATACCCCTCCTTTCTTTCATTATATTTTTCCCAATGTTTTAGCTTTTTCAGTAGCAAACCCTTCGCCTTTACTGAAGCACAGCAGGTGAGGAGCAGAGCTGTATCTCCATCAGCTAAGACATCCCTTCTCTGAACGGTGCTGCTCTGGGATGGAATTTTAGACCACCCTGGCACGACCAGCCGTGCAACTACAAAGGACAGAGGGAAATTAATAACTCTCCCCAAGCTGATGCAATGTGCAGCCCTTCACTTGCAAACAGGTTGTTTCTTTGATATTTTTTTCCACAGGTAGCATGCTAGGGGCTATATTTTACACGGTACCTGATTTGAAACACAGAGATGAAGAGTTGTGAGATGAAAGGGAAGCATTAATCTCGCGCGTCGATTGAGCATCACAATAAATTTCATCCCTTGATTGCTTTTGCTCTTGGCTGGAGGTCGGCATTTTCAGGAATTCTCAAAACAAAAGCCACTGTACCGGTCTGGGAGCACCACCGTACCACTGCCCACACCCGCGTCCTGCCC
>JAAGNO010018565.1:0-42410 GCA_033439905.1 Ceryle rudis
TGGCTGTCTCAAGTTTCTTTATTTTTCTGTAGGCTTTGTCAAGTACTTCTTTTTCATGAAGAGAACCTGTCACAAAGGGAATTAGTAATTCAATAATTAATGGGAACCTTAATACGTATTAATGTTTTCATCATTTTTGTCCATTTTTCCATCTGTCCAGCTGTCCTGCACAAAGCTACTGAAAAGCAGCTGAACAAAAGCCCAAAGTAATGCATTTTGTGAGGGCAAGCACAGAGCACATGATCTTGTATCTCCTCCAAGGTCCCAGCACACCAAAGCATTCAACTACACTCTTGGCTTTAAGAGCAAGAGCAGCTCACCAATGGCAGCAGAGCCACCTTTGAGCTTTTGGAAATGCTCTTTCTGCTGTTATTTATAGGAAAAATGCGCCTGAAATACCTTTTTTTTTTGGATACAAGGGTCACAAGCCTGTACAAGAGCTTTTTCAGAAGCATGGAGGGGAGTGCGGAAATGCTGCGTGCCTTTAGCACTCACTTCCTTACTTTCAGTCTTGCCTTTGCTGTCTTCACCTGCCCATTTAAGGGCCACTCCTGAGGTGACACAGGCAAAAGCTCTCCAACAGGCTCTTGGGTGGAGTGCTTGCTAAGGGGAGCTGTCACAGAGGGCTGTATTCAAATATTTGCCCGGTTCTCCTTCTTATGTCTCCTTGCACATTCCAAATATCGTAGGGAAGATCAAAGCCTGCAGATGGGCTGTTTTCCCCCAAAAGGCAACCCAACCGGTTTGCTTTCCCTGGCTAAATTTACCACAGGAAGTTATGGGGGAAAGTGGGGGTAGTAATTAAGGGAAAATTTACAAGCTGGCTTAAATTTTCAAAAAAAAAAAAAAAAAAAAAAAAAAAAAAGAAAGAGAGAGAGAAGACAGCTCATCAAGTGCATTAGACCAGGAAGATCCTCAGAAAAGACAACTCTACCTCACCATTTTTCCAGCACTGCCCCTTCCCAGGTTCCAAACAGCCTTTCCATTGATGCTAAACTTCATCAGAAGCATGTGCAGCAGTCCAGCTCCCACCACGGGGACCTAGACATTGCTTGGGAAATACCTGTGACATTTATAAATTGCAAGACCAGTAAAAAGTTATCTGGATTAAAAATCACTACCTCTCAGAAGAACACCAGCTAACCACCGCTCCCATCCTACCAATAACTCTTCTTGTCTGCTTGCACCCATCACATTTCTCACAGCTAACCTGCTGCATATCTAACTAGACTTGGAGGAATGCTTGCGTGACCTTAGGCTTCTCTGTCTCCTGCTAGCTATGATAGTTTGTTCAACGTGGTGCTTGCAGAGCTTGTTTTGCCCATATCTTTAAACCAGCACAGTCACTGCACTGTTATAAAGACTCATGCCTTGAAGTTATAGAGGTGCCTCACTTCTAAAGCATCACCCTTCAGACATCTTCATGTACCATGGGGTATCCTGAATACTAGGTTGGCCAAAACAACAAGTCTGAGACTCACCTTCAGAGGGCTTTGGAGGCACCATGCACTGTGGTTCAGCCTGTCTACAGCTCCCATCTATCCTGGCAAGAAGTCATGTCCTCTCTAGGAAAGGATAAGAACATACTTCATGCCAAAGTCAATCTATTCTCCACAGAGACATGCAGGCTAGATGAAGGCAGCCAGACACAGAGCACCAGGAAAAGACGAAGACGGGGGGTGGAATTTAAGTGTGCAGCTAGGCAGGAGACACTCGGAGGATATCAGAAACATTAGAGAGGACAGATGTCATCTCATCGTATTTAGCCAACAAAAAGCTGTCTGTCTAGTGAAAGCTGATCAGCCAGAGACTGTTGTAGAATGTTGTCTACAGTCAACAACAAGCAATAAGCCTCCCTATTAGAAGACTCATATCATCCTATGATAAGAGTGGGGTACATCGTCCTTAGTAGATGCCTCTCCCTCTCTCTGCATTGCCCACAGGAGCCTAGGGACTGTGCTTAACAGCTTTGTACAGCTGCCATTCCTGATGAAAAGTGTGGCCCATCTCTTAGACGGTCAGGTTAGATAAGAGTACTCCAACTTGCATGCAAAGTTAATATAGAGTTATTTGTAACTGTATTGTTTTCTTCCCTATCTGAGGTTGATGTGCCAGACTGACAGCCCAGAAGCAATCCCCTTCTGGAAAGAGCTTACTGGTCCCTGCCACAGGACATGTGCAGTCACCAGAAGGTAAGATGGGAAACCAAATTTATTTGCAGGTGCTTGCATTGCACCAAGAGTGACTCATTTTTATGTAGCATAAACTACTTCACTTGCACCAGAGAAGGCTGGACCAACCCAACATCGATGTTGACAGAGATTTACTCCATGTCATCAGATATAGTATTTCTCTTTAAAACTCATCCCACGTGTTCGGTTGCAAGATGGCAACCTGAAACAAGGCTATGCCTTGCCCTACAAGAGCTACACAGGTTAAAGCAGATGACAACTGTATTGCCCTAAGTAATGAGGAGAAAGCAAATGCACAGGAGGGGAAGGAGAACTACCTGTGATAATGTGAACTTGCGTTCTTGCAGGTCAGTCGGAGATGGCCATTAAGCTCAATGAAGAGTAAATTTTCTCATGTCTTTAACCCTCTGTTGCCAAAGACCACGTTAAGTCAGCACGGACAAAGTTAGATGCCTAGAAATTCAAGAACTAGGAGTCACCTGACAAATTTATTAAAGTGTACCCACCTCTGTCACAATTTAATGAATAGATTATGCATTGGTTGGACATATAAACAGTAGCTATGGAGAAATAGTCCCATCTCTCCCCAGAATAAACAACATTTCACAGTTTTAATTGTGTCCTGATGTTATAACGATCACAACTAACCTGGGTAATCATTCATTAAACATGAGCTAATTCCATGTCCTGCCATAATTATTACTGTTTCCTGAAAACATAACATGTAGTACAAGTACAATATGTGTAAATTGAAATATTGCTTTTGTAAGGTTATTTATGACTACCTTCAGCTGTAAGCATTTATAACTGAAATTTATTGTCCACGGTCTTTTCATATAAATATTTTATGTTCAGCCTCAGGGATACGCATCTTTTTTGTTTAAATGTCTCAGTCTTGGTGTCTGCAGCAGCAAAATAATCTCAGGAGAGTAAGTTTGCTGTCCTGCGTTATTTGGCCATCCTGCTGTTAACGTAAGGCAGTGTTATGTGTGCTATATATTACCCATCCATAGGTGCATGCAGATGTGAGTTAGCAGCAGGCTTGCTGCATTACTCTCACATGTAATATTGTTAGCCTAGCATGCACAGCATTCCTCCATCCAATTGGGCAGCACAGAGCCATTACTTCTTTTATTGCAGAATTTCTTCTGAGATTCTTCTACCGAGTTGAGGAAAATGTCTGGGGCAACTGGAAAAAAAAAAAAAAATTGTGAACGCCAGCAAAGGATTCACAGAGAAGCTGCTGTTGAGTTTTAAGTCTCTCTGTTCTTATTTCTACTCCCATGCCAATAGGACAGCAAGTAGTGTCCCGAAGCAAAGCAGCAAGGGTTGTTTATATAATGGGAAACAAGTTTAAGTCTTGACCTTATACATCAGCTTTATAGGAAAGGCTGGGAGCCAGCTAGACACGGGACACTGCATGCACCTCTATGTGACAGCACCATGACTAATGCAGAGTAACATTTTCAGTGTAGCCAAATATATTAATATATTGATACTGCAGCACGCAGAAGGAGAGGCATCTCTTGCCTTTACCCCTTCCAATGCAGAAGCCCAGTGCACCTAAGGGAGGGGCGAAGCAGGTCTCCAGTTCAAACTCAGCTTGCTGCCATCACCACACATTGAGCAACTTCAGCAGCCAACACTGAGCATCCCCGTTCTGGCTCCTACCAACCCTCCTTTACCAGGTGTCGGGGCTGGGTTGCTCTGTGCTGTTCCTAGAGCTGATGAAGATGAACAGAGAGTGATAAAGTGGTGCCCCTTCAATCCCAACCACTAAATTATAATATATCATTTGTGTTTCCATGGCACCCATCCAGGAAAGTTGAAGGAACTGAGAATGAAGTAGCTGAACTGCTAACAAAAATAATGTATGCTTTTTAATGATAAATTACAGTTTCTCCAGTGAAGGGTCTGGAAGAAGGCCAGGTCCATATCAATCCTTTCAAAAGGAACTAATGGTTCTCCTAGGACTCCCAGTCCCTCCCCATACTTCCAGGAAAAATTGCAGAAAGATCCTTAGGGAAAGCTGAAGAGCCTCTTGATGAACACAATATACAAAGGGTGAGCCAGCACGAGCTTTGCCAGGGAAAATTACACCACTCTGTCCTAAATAATAAGAATTTACTGAAAGGAGAAACAGAGTAATGTTTTGAAGGATAGGCAAGAGATATCATGTGGACTCTCAAAGGAGATTCATCTTAAGTGCCCCAGAAGACTGTTAACCCTTGGAGCGTGGAACAGGTGCACATGCTTTCTGTGTTCACTTTCAATTATCTGCACTGAGGGACTGCTGAGCATGTTTGCCTCTGGATTCCCCATTTTCATAAATGGATAAACACACACGTGGGTGCCTCTCTCTCAGGCGCCTCATCTCTGCCTGCTCACAGCCTTTCTGTCTGATATTGTTTTCATTGCTACCCCTATAAATCAGGAATAAAACCAGAGGAAAACCTGCCTGCAAGATTATCATCAACCCCCAGCTCTGCAGATAAATCCTCTGTGCAATGAAATGGGACTAACCACTGTGTGTGTGTGGAGGGGTTGCCTTCTAGTTTAACTTCTGAGCAATCCTTTATCGGAGAATTTTTAACAGCCCTGGAGTACTCGGTGCTGTATCACTTACAGTATGTAAGGGTTATTGATCTCTTCAAGTTCACCCTTATAAGTGGTTCCCATCAAGTGCCAGGAAGTCAACCAGTTTGAGCTGTGTAGCCTATCTACAAAACTCAGGATGAGACAACTAAGACTCCTTGGAAAGTGGGTGTTCATTTGTTCTGCTTTTTTCCAGAGGGAGCTCGAGTGCATGTAATGCTGTTAACACATTATGTTTGCGTGCCCTTAAAAATAATTTTATAGCTTCACTGAGTGCCTCCAAATGTTAAGTGTGTTTTATAAGTAGTTGGATAACTAGCTGGATGTGCTAGTAAATAAAAAAATAAGACTCTAAATATCAGCATTGTTTCATAGTCAGGGGTACTTTTTCAGCCATGCAGTAATTGCCAATGTTAAAAACATTGAATTTTTTACTATGCTGCAACTAGAATTCACACCTAATCTTTTTAAGTTATGCTAAGTATCTCTCACCTGTTAATCTGATTATCCTCTTGCAAAGAGTGAACATGATTTATACTGAGAGGGCAGGAATATCTCCTGAAGCTGGAAATTTCCTTCCCAGGCTTCTACTTGCATCAGTGGCATCAAATATGGTGCTGCCTGGTTTAGGTTCAGGTGACACTAGAATTTGTTTGGTGTTATCACTTCATGTAGGATTACAAGTGTTGGGGCAGTTTTCGCATCACCAAACTTTTCCTGAGCAGAGGTGATTTTCCTGGCAAACTCTTCTCACTCAGATGGAGAAAGCTGGGCTAGCTATGCAGTCATAGTAAAGAGGAAAGAAAAGTGCTAAGGGCAGCTGTTCAGATTCACCCTTCCTAAAATCTTCTGTTTATGGCCCAGCAGAGGTTGACAGAAAACAGAGCTATGTCCTTTCACCCAAAATCCACACCTCTAAAATCTCTTGGCTTAAAACAAGTGTTCACAGGGAGCAGAAAGAAGGGAGGGAACAAAGCAAAGATAATAAAAGAGGAAGTGTCACCTATGAGATAGGGTTGTTTTTTTTTTTCTGTAAGTATTTCAAGATTTTTCTTTTTGTTACCACAGGATGGGATAAGATATTGGCAGAAAGAGCAAAGCCACACTACTCAGCTCAGGGAGTGAAGACTGACCTTCTGCCCAGCCTTGCAATGCTCATGTTATGGAGCAGGACATCCTGATGGAGCAAATCCAACTGCAGCGGGTTCCAGGAGGAGACTTTCTGGCTGCCTGCACCCATGCCCACACCTGCCCCAAGCACCACTTCTGTAGTGATCAGAGATACCTGGTAGTGACAGACCCCAGCCCTGCCATGAAGAAATCCAAACCCAGCTCACCAAAACAACTCAAAAAAATGAATGCAACCTCTTGGCAGTCCTTCTGCAGACCAGTTTCCTTTAAAATAAGGGCTATCAACTATTTCTGATCCTTCCTGTATAAAATGCATTCTTGCCTCCCAACAATGCAGAATTTAGTTCATTTTATACTCCCATAAGAACAAAAAATATTACTTAGATGGATGTTTATGGGAAGCCAGGAGGGCAAGCTGGGGCAGGACAGAAGTAGATGACTCCTGGTCATCAAAACACACACTGAACATGACACATCCATTGCTCACACCATTAAAATATTCCAGTTCCACTATACAGATGATTGCAATGAGTTTTGCGCTCTCAAGATGAGTCCTCGCACAAGGCTGCTCAGCCCTGCTGCGTAGCTCCACTATTGCTAAACCCAATCCATAAATCAAAATGGGCCAACATAAACCAGGACGGAGACATGACTGCAGAGTGCCTGAGATCTAAGATCAATATTCATTTTACAAACCTCTCCAGAAGAGTTCCTTAATTAATTGTTAAAATTGAAGTAAAAATTGACCCCTCAATTTGTTCCTGTGGCCTTTAAATCAATTTTCTTTTCTTTACAAATCATCATTTTAGAACTGGCAAATGAAACAATACTTTTTTTTTCTTTATTAAGTATATAAAAAAGTACCTACTCTCTGAACGTACTCCAAAGAGCCCTCAGAGGGCAAGAAGCCAGCATATCCCAGTTTAATCTAGAAGAGGGGAAATATTTCCCCAATTACAAACCAACACAAAGAGTTTACCCAATTCAGCTCACACCCCTGCATCTACAAACTGCTCCCTCCTTCCTCCCCGCCAGCCAAAAGCTGGTCCCCAAGGCCCCATTTCTTGGTTCACTTATTAAGCTGTGTTGCTGGCGCGGCAGGGAACTCTGATTGCAATGAGTAGAAATGTCTCCGGCTTTCTAACCGGCCTTTATTTCCCTTTTCTTTACCAAATCTTGAATGTCAGCAGAACCACATCAAAGGTTATCAAGTGCAAAGAGTCCCTTGCTTTATGTGACCATGTACCTGCCATAACTTCAGTCTGTTACTGAATTTATCCCGCACTGCGACCTGCAAGATAAGGAGGAAAGAAAATAGTATTCAAGAAATGAAGGGTTTTACTTAATGTCACTGGAGTCCCAGTTTATGCAGATTGGAATTTCCCAAGCTCTCAGTGTGAGGTTCATAATCTTTGTTCTACCTTCTTCTGTATCTTCTCCGGAATTCCCTTATATCCATTATTTTGCTAATGCTTTCAAAAAAATTGCCAAAAAAACCCCAGTTTATGTAAAGCTGGAGTTTTTTCCTTATAGCTGATGCACTGATGGCACCCTCCCAGTATTTCACAGCTTGATCCCTACATAACATGAGTTTAACATAACATTTTTCTCTGGAAGAACAGGCAGCTCCCACCTGGGGATGCTTTCTCATTGATGATGCTCCATCTTGCAGATCCAAGACTGGATTAAGTCATGTTATTTCCCACCCACAGTTCCCCAGCCATGGAAATGACCTGAGAAGCCCCACTCAGAGTGACCAGGATTGGCCTGTAGAGTGGTCTTGGCAGCAGAAGAAGCCTCTGCTGGATTACACATTGATGGTGGGAACAGGTGATCTTCAGATTCCCAATGCTCAGGACTGCTTATAGGTGTATCGCAGGCTGTCTTATAATATGGGGCCAGCATATCCAAAAGCCCTCCAAAATCTAAGACAAAATGCATATGATCTCAACATAAAGCAAGTTTCTCTGCAAAAGTGTAAGTTGGCAGAAAGATCAATTGTAGATCAATATCTCATGGATTTTTCAAATATTATTCAGAATACACTTATTTAGTTGCACTTCCCCACTATAATGAAGAGAATTAGTAAGTGAATAGACACATAATCTAAGGAGTCATATTTTCCAAGGACGCAGTGGGGATGCCAGGTTGGCTCCAAAGTCACCTGGAAACGTTGTCAGGTGGAGCCAAGTCACCTCTCCCCTGCACAGGCACTGTGAAGATGGGCAGTGGAAATGGGCAGATATTATGTCTGCATTTTAATGGCACACTCCTGTGCAATTTTTTAAATTGATAGCTCTGCACAGCATTCACAGATGAATACCATCTGGTGTGGTGATTTATTGCCCCTGAATTTCTCAAGTTACTTTTTTCTTTTTTACTTTTCTCACCTTACCTTTTTTGTCTTATAATTTCACTCTACAAAAACATTTTCTATAGAAATGCAGTTGAGAGAGGCATTTCCCTAACATGCTATTTTATCATAAGACAAACAGCGTCCTGTCACTAGCCAGACCAAGAAACAACTGATGTATGGGATCTATTTAATATCTCTGCAACTCCAGAGGTCTTCTGGTCGTATAAACTGTTCTTTTCCAATATTGCATGAGATGATTATAGCAGGTCATATGGAAAAATTAATATATGATGATGTGTTTTAATGCACTTAGGGAGGAAAGAAAAAAAAAAATGTGTTGTACAATCAACCCTAACCCTTGTCCCTCCTGACTTTCAAATGACTGATCTGGGAGAACACAGTAAACTTATATAGTACTTTTGTTCATTGTGGCTTTTATTGTAATTTTAGTGTAACCTTCCTAAGCTTTGCTCTGCGCTTTATTTTCAGCTCACACCTAACCTCTTTCAGTAAATGTGCTGTCCATCACTACAGCTCCCCAGTTCTTTGGATTCTTTGGTATTTAGCAGTGGCCCATAACAGTTTTGCTCTTGGACCGAGGGCTGAGTGGGAGGAACATGGGCCATG
Organism: Ceryle rudis; assembly: GCA_033439905.1. Classification (NCBI taxonomy): domain Eukaryota; kingdom Metazoa; phylum Chordata; class Aves; order Coraciiformes; family Cerylidae; genus Ceryle; species Ceryle rudis. The sequence goes on from JAAGNO010018565.1 coordinate 8,902, forward strand.
GGGTCCAAGATGCATGATGCTGCCAAGCATGGGCTGGACGCGGAAGACAAGCCTGTGTTTTGGAGAGGAAAAGCACCTTCTAGGTAAGGTAGTGCAGCTTCCTGCCCTCACAGCAAGACCTACCACAATGGGTTTGAAAACTCAGGTCTATGGTGATCAAATGATCTCTTATTTTTTAAATTCTGAATGAAAAGATTTTGTCATTTTTAACTATGGAGAGCAATTTGCTAGATTTGTGACCATTTTGGAAAGCAATTGCTGTTACACTGAGGAACCTTGCACATGTTTGGGACTGGGTGAGAAACCAAAAACCCTACCAGGCTTACCAAAAGACACTTTTCTCCCATCCCAAAAATCAATTTGTCCTAAGCTGGAGTTTCCAGATGGAGCTCTGAAACCTCCCTGTGGTCTGGGACACATGGGAACCCCCATACATCTGCCATGCCTGGCGCATTGCTGAGCCCTTCAGGGACCTCCTCGTGTCCCCATCTCGTTCCAAGGAGTCCCCTCCCTGACTGAACACTGCCTGGCAATAACATCCACAGATGCACTCCAAACTCAAACCTCCATCAGTAAACACAGGTTCGTGGCCAGGAAGAGGCTTTCCCAGCAGTTCCAAAGGGGAGGGAAGCACCAATCCACCCTCTGTTCATACACACTCTGAATGATTTGTGATTTATTTTTTAATATAGCTACCACATTAGACATCCAAAGCACCTTTTTTACTTTCCTAGCAGGAAAAGTTTCCCTATTGTTTAAATATGTTAGACTGGATGGAAACCAGACCATAGTCTGTCCTTTCACTCATGTGAAAGTATAATTAAAAGTCATGTTAAAGTTGGGAGATCAAGAGAGTCTGTGATAGATAACAAGCTAGGAGCTGTCAAAACTGTCAGGCCATTAAGAAATGAAATAATTCACACCCCAGTAACTGCTTTTATGTGCATTTTCCTATAAAATCCAGGAGACATGAGTCACAGGTCCTTACAAAAAAGCCCTGTTTATCAGCCTCGAATATGCTATGTTGCACTTTTACTTTCAGGGAGTGCTTGCCACAAGTATCTCCCTCCAAAGATCTGAAGAAAGAGAATGCAGCAGTCAGTGTCACTGTGGTGTCCCCTGCTCCTCCCTGTCCCCTTCCCATCCCTGGAGCCAGGGACGGCCTCAGGCACTGCTGTGCCACTCTCACCCCAGGCATCTCACTGCCAGCAGTGGCAGATTTGGTCCTGAACACCTGTAGCACAAAGAAATTTTGGCTTTGCATAACATCACGTGGTGATTTTTTGTCCTCCCACACAATTCTGTGATTTCTTTGGTCTTTTTAATTGGAATAAATCATGTAACCAAAAATCCTGGAGTAGCAGCATACTGACGTTTGTACTCAGGCTTCCTCACAGCAGCTCCTCAGTGCATGTGGGGAAGACACAGTGACACCACTTATTTCCACGTGTTCTGCAGAAGGAGGACTGAAGCCACCTGCAAAGTTTTGCTTCTTCCAGAAAATGGGTACTTTGGGAAGGAGTGACGGGAGGGAGGAATGGCAAGAGGGCTGTGTTTTAAATCAGATTATTACCAACATTTCTGACCTCCACGTGTTGATTGTGTTTGTGTAGAGGGCCACTGATCTGTTCAGAGTGAGAGGGCTGGCTGAAGCTGATGGGAGAGGAGGGTATGGAAGACATCGCAGAGCCCTGCTCACTCCTGCAGCGTTCAGCCACTAGATGCCCCTGCACGCCACACAGTCTACCGGGCACTACCAGGCTTTACCAGCCAGCCAGGAGAGACAAAGCTGAGGCTCAACCCCACCAGAAGATGTGTTTTTGCCACTCTTTCTGGCAGTTACATCTTTAACCAGCATTACCCTGTTGTAACAAGAGATATGGGTTGTGTGTGCCAAGGGTCTTCAGGACCAACCCAAAACCTTAACGGCCCTTGACCTACCCCTGTGTTGTTGCACAAGTGAAGCCACATCTTTCCCACCAGCCAGTTTGCACAGTGTGAGAGAGTAATATGGGGAGATGTAAAAAGCTGACAAGTGCTACAAAAGGCTCCAGGTATGATTTACTTACTGTGCTGCACTATGTAGTGTCAACTCATTTCCCCAGATGATCTCAGTGCTGCCCATCCAGGGAGAAGGATGTTACCACACAGGCTGATGATTGCTTCCAGCTCAATGGTTCTCAGGCCCCCATTTATTTTGCATACCATTAGCAGGATAACAAAGCCACTCCAGCTTTTTTCACCTTTCCTTCATAAGGCACAACTGACTGCATGCTGCAGAGGGAAAAGAAAGAAAAAGTGAGCTTACACCTACATGCACAGGTAGTGATAGACCCAGGAGCTGTCATCTTTCGGCATGAGGCATGCAGCTTTTGTGCATTCATGGCCACAAACAAGGTCAGGCCAAAAGCTGGGACAGGACCTGTTACTTTCCCAAAGTTTATTTTCGAGGGCTGGTGGTTTGGTTTTTTTTCAGTGGTGGTGTTTTCTTTTTCAATTCCTTTGGAGATTTCCAAGTTCTTTGCAGAGATTGCCCAAGTCTCGGGTGCCCCTGTGGGTGGGGCAAGCACCGGTTTCACTATGAATTTCAGCTACAAACCTGTCTATGAAGTTCTAAGCACTCAAGAAAATGGAGTCTGGGGGTTGGACCTACAGCCTGATCTGTACCAACACGCACATCCCACAGATGGAGAGGCTGGGCCGGAAGCGCCTCGTGACTCATTTTGACTCTTGACAGTCTGTCCATGACACTGCTGCCAGGATCATCTCTCATCGATTGCTCAAGCTTTTCTCACAGTCCCACACTTTTGAGTGCCTGGGTTAAAAGTTGGTGGCACTGTGCATGCATTGTCTCCTGCGCCTAGTGCCACCTCCTCTGCCTCTGTGGTAACGCTCCCTTGCCCTCGCTGATACCAACCTCAGTCCTTTCCCCATAGGGCTGTAAATCCCTGCCAGATGATTCTCACCCAGCCCACAGGCTGGTTCTGCTCAGGGGGCTTCAGCTTGCAACCTCCACAGCATCACCCAAAACAGCTCCTGCCCCATAGCCAAGTAAAAGTACATTTACTTGTGGAAATAAACACCCATGTGAGCATCAGGGTAAACTGTTGAATCTATATCCTACACCAGGAGAGACCAACGTCTCTCCTGCTGAGTCTGGAGGATATGTTTTCTGGACAAGTCTCCATCAATGCCTGTGAGGCAGACAGGGTAAATGCTGGGTTTTGTTTTCTGGTGAGTCTTTAAAAAGTATCTGAGAGCTGAGAATGAAGCTATTTGACCATTTAACTGCAAAGTGTTTTTTTTCCTCAGCCACAGGACATGGCTCCTCAGCACCTGGACTTGGCATAGAGCAGGGCTCCCAGTCCCCCCTAAATCACCCTCTCCGTAAGAAAAGGTTTTTGCTCTTTTCTGAGCAAAACCCACATCTCCCCACCTCCAACCATGCTCCCTGCCACTGATGGATCATCTCCTCCCTGAGGGAGTCACCCCAATATTTGTTTTAAAGTTTTCCTGTGACCAGCAGAGGTAGGGATGCTGCAATCCAGGGAAGCACAACCAGGTCTCCCCTACAGAGGAAGGTGATGGGGGGTTGTATTGGCCCCACATACTGCAAGGACCCTGCAGCCACACTGTGCTTCCCATCCTGTCCCCATCAGTGTCTCCTCCATGGTGTGGGCCCCTGCCACCCGCCTTGGTTCACCTCCCTCCCTGCAAAGCAGCTTCTTGTAAATATTTGCTCAAGGGAGATTCTCACTGATAAGAGAGCCGGGAGGCTTCTCAAGGTGACTGCAGAGGGAGGATTAGGGCTGTCTGAGCAGGGCTGGGCACTATGGGAGGCTGTTTCCATGGGGAGCAGGAATCCAGCTCCGCTGGTGGCCATCCCACTGCACAGAGCCCGAGGGATCCTGCTGAGAGACATGAATTCACCTCTGGGGTTCACCCCATCCCCAGCACGAGGGTTTGGCAAGACCTCTGAGAAAAGCAGGAGTACAGGCCCTCAGGATGACACCTCCAAAGGGAGTTCTTCATGCCAAGCCAGTGCCTTCAGAGCTACGACAGCCTCTGCCCACATGCTCGCATATACAGCACCTTGCACACCATGTCCCCCCGAAGGATGATTTCCAGGGTGTACTTGGAAAGGACATTTCCCTTCCCTGCCGCTCTGCACCAAGGATGGCCATGGAAAACACCTTTGGAAGAAGAAAACATAACTATCATTCCTTCCTCCACCCTTTCTTCTTTTTGTTATTTATTTTTTTTAAATCTCACTCCCTGGCAGAAACTTCCCTCCCCTATTTTCATAAGCCACCTTATCCGCGGGCTGGTGGTGACAGCTACAGGGAACAATGTGGCTTTGAGGCTCCTGGTGTGTGCAGGCAGGGGATGGGGTGCCGAGCTCTGCGACGGTTGTAATCCCCCTTTAATTGCTGCATAAACACAACCAGTGATTTCCATGTCTTGGCATAGCTGAATGCAGCACTTTCTGACTCCAGGAGGAATTTTTAACTGACAAAAAGAAAAGTTTTTCTCATATGGGACTAACATAAACCAAGTTCTCAGTATTTCAGCAGAGGTGCTAGAATTCATAAAACACAGTTAATACAAGAAACCACTGCCATAGACATAGTTAAATTTAAAAAACAACAAGAGAACACACAAAAAAAATAAAAAAGCCTATCCCTTCCCAGAAACAAGCCCATTTATTTAACCAGTTACAGCCACACTACACCACTTTTCCCATATCAATAAATGAAAGCAGCACAAGCTGGGCGTATTGAGCAGCTCCCGATTTTGACAGCTGTACGCACAGTAAACTGCAAGCTCAAATCACCGAGCGACACTCACCGGAGCTGTAAATCACTGTCGTGCTAAAGTTGACGGAGTTAAGATTGATTTCAGCCAGCTACACATGCGAGTCGGTAATTCTGCAATTAAACTTTTCAGGTACCAAATACTTCCTTGAATTTCAGAGCACTGGACAAGTGTTATGAAACTCAAGAGAATTTTTCTGTGAAATATCTTGAAGGTTTTTGATGCCTGTGGTTGGGTTGTTAAAATCCCACATAAGCCAACTACGGACAAACCCTTTTTCTTGTTAGAGGAGTAGACTAGAATGAAAATTGGAGGAAAAGGCATTTTCTTCTAGGAAGTGCTGATAGGCAATTTTGGTTTTATCAGAATTTTCCACAGGAGAAAAATAATTTTCAGTAAAATAACATGACTCAAAAACATGTCACTCTGTTTCAGATTTTGTCCCTTAATGCTTCCCACCCCCCTACACCCCGGCCTGACGGTTTTTGTACTCTTAAGATTTTTCACCAAACCTCATAAAACCTTGAAAGCTAAAGATTTTCCCAGCTCAGCACACACCGTCTCTCTGTCTATGCACGTCCTGGAAGCTGCAGGTTGCAACAAAACTTGACCTGGACAGGAGAATAGAAGGCAGCAGCTACTGAAAAATATAATCCCCATGAGATGTTCTAACACCATTTTGCACAAGAATACTTTGGTTTTCAGCCAGAACAGCTTGGTTGTCAGTAGTATGACACATAAATGCCAAGATTTGGGGTGGAAAGCAGATGTGCACATGAAAAAGGTCACTTTAAGTGGAAAAAAAAAACCCAAACAAACAGCTTTGCACCAAAGGAAAGGAGAAAGCTGTACCATAGATCTGACAAGCTGTATTTCTGGGGGAGTCCTGTGAAATCTCAGCCCCATGGGGACTTTGGTATTCACCACATTGGGATTAGGACTCCTTCTTTAGGATGTTCAGCACTGCTCGGTATTGACCAAAAGTGGCACTGATGTTCACAATATGCCAACCAGCTCTCCAAGTCATGCTCAGCACGTGGAGTGACAAAGACATCCCATCAAAGCCATCTCATGACAATAGCTACAACTAGTACCAGCACATTTGCTCAGACTAAGGTCACTGGTCCAAAAACCAGCTTCAAAGGCCACAGACAAACCAGTCTCCAATATTCAGGCCAGATTTACACCTGTGGGTATCTTAACTGCAGCCATTTGCAGGCTTGTGGCTAAGTGGGATGTGTGCAACCAGCAGATGCTGTGCTCAACCAAATACACTGAGCAGTGCTGAGAGCATCACCTAGCAAAGCCACACCCCAGCTCTCGGTTTCGAACTTGCTCCAGTGCAGACAGCTGGTAGGCAGGGTAACCAGGTCAGCGCAGCTCTGCCTGCATATAGTACCTGCCCACCCACCTTGGAGGAACACCTTTCCTTTCCTTTCCTTGAGGAAAAGGTCTTGATTCCAGCACATTCAGTTAAAGCTTTCATATTAACTTTCTGAAAAACCTCCAAATTTGGATGAGCGTGGAGAAAAAGTAGAAGACAGACAAGTCCAAGCCTATGAATTTTTTGTGTATGTGCGTCCCCAACCGTCTCATGTATGGCAGTGACCTGTTCAGGGCAACCAGCTCTGTTGGAGAGCCTTATTCATCCACTCCTACAAAACCTTGCTCTCAAAGTTACTAAGATTTTTCTGGCTCATTGCTGCAAGGGTTGGTAGTGTTCCAGTTGTGTACCTACCATAGTAGATCAGGGATTTTCTCAAGAACCTCATCTTGGTTAAAAAATTAAGGCATAACAGGAAATTGCTTAGAAAAGCTGAGTGAAACAGTCATCAGATTTTCACAGATAAATACCCAAATGATAGAGATTTAAAGCCCAGGGATACTCATCCATCCATTTTACAATACAAGACCACCAAACGCTATCTCACTTTAGAACATAGCCCAGCTGGAACAACTGCCTATGGAACCTTGTGCCCAGGACCTCTCTAAGGCAGGACTAAAACTCCGTGTCTTCAGCAGTGCTGTGGCAGGGCCAGTACAAGCACAGAAGGCAAGGTATAAGGCGTTCCCTTTCCATTTGAGTTATTCCACTTAAGTGCTCCAAAAGTTGGCAGAAGTTGAGGGCACACCTATTTGCATGAGTCACGAGGAGGAAAAACCATTGCATGTATGGCTTATATGATACCAAGCTGACCTGATCCAAGAGTTGGCCTTCAGACTCTGCAGAAGCACTTGGCTTCTGAGCAGTCAGGTGGGCGGCTACAGCGTACCAGGGACGGGATATTTGTTACTGCCAGGGAGGGATACAGGCTCTCCAACAGTTAAGGATGTGGCTGGTATGTTATGAAAGGACAGATTTTGGCTACCTTGCAGAAAGTTTGGAGAAAAAAAAAAAATTGTCATACTTTTCCTGTGATTGCACCAAAGTTTCAGTGGAACACTTATCCTGAAAAGTTCAAGAAGACTGCTGGAAAAAACCCTCAGCAGATTCCTATTTGTGTGTATGTATCTCACAGGCACACAAAGTCCGTCAAAAACTCCCAATAACTTTTGATAAGCGAGTAATTACCTACTGGGGAGTCGCACCTCTGCCTTGCCATGCCTTGGCAGACAGCTCTGGGGACAGTCTTTGTCATATAGGCTACAAACATACAGATGTTATACCGTAAAACATACTATGCTCAAAACTGAGAGCAAAACGTAGTTGCTGTCATCCCTGCATTTCATGGAAAATTGTTAAAAGTGAGAAATATTAGATCATTACATATCATTAAACCAAAACCAAACTACAACCATTAAACCACCAAATCATAGCTTTGGAGAGGTAAAGATCTTCATCTGAATTCCTTGAAGCATTGCACATATAGGCACCAACTCCAAACACCGCAGTGGGGTGAAGCACAGCATTGATCCCTACCGTCCAGCAAGACCCATGACAGAAATCATGTCAGTGCTCCAAGGAGCTGCCAGTGGGCAGAGAGGGTCTAGGTGATGAAGAGCAGCGTGTCTTTTATTGTCCTCCAGCAGACAGGCTGTTTTGAAATGTAGGGCACATACTGCTCCCAAGGAACCAGACATGGTGGGATTTGGACTGTCTGCACCTTCCACGGCCGCAGAGGACTGCTCTGGTGGGTTTGCTCCTTTCCCTTTTCTCTGGAGATGAGGCTTTCAAGGGATAAGCTGAAGACTACACTGATACGGGGTTCCTCTGCACATTTCCATTCATAAGCCACTGAGCTGGTAATTTTATAAGCCATAATTAGATGTTTTCTGACACCTAATCCGCTCATGTGTCTGTTTTAATTTTCCCCGTCGAATGTGCAGAGGTAGACGACAGCAAAACAATACTCTCCTTATTCGCTGCTCGTCAGCCCCAGGAGGAGAGCCATTCTCCAGAGCTGTGGTGGCAGGTTTCCGAGCTCGGGGAAGCAAGGCACCAGAAGCGCTGCGAAGAGAGAAAAGAGTGATCGGTGTTGCAAGCCCAGGGCTTGATCAGGGCACTTTCCCTCCTCTCTCCTGCATGGGCACACAGCCAGTCATTCCCAGCTTACCACAAGGAGCAAAGTTTCCATTGTAAGCTCAGGAACTGGAGGGCAGAGCACTGGTGTACAGGTTCCCCCCCCCGCCCCCAACAAGTCACTCAGATTTTGTGACATTTGCGTGTCGGAGACCTTGCTTCTCAGGGTTCCTGCAGCCTCGTTCAGCCCACAGATGCACCTCTGTGTGCTGTGCCCCCACTCTACCCCAGCAACCGGGGCACATCCTTAATGGCAGTGGTATTGCCCCAAAAGTTGACAGCACATGTTTCAGACTTGGGATGGTTCAGGACTGTGCAAGGTAAATACAACTGACAGTATAATTGATGTGGTTTTTCTCCAAGCAAGTCAAAAGAGTTTTGTTTGTCTGGGTTTGAATGTCAGATGGCTGCAGCTCATTTCGTCGGTGCATTATCAAATTCCTTTCTTTCAGGTATGAGGGTGCAACCAATTCACAGCTAAGAGGATTAATGGAGATGTGTGGCACCCGAGTCTGAATTAAGTTCAGGTGAGAGCAAACAAAAATTCATCATCTAACAACCAGCTATCCACAAAGGGTTCACTATTTCTAGAAGAGCAGTCAAACCCTGGTGCCAGATGCCATCAGCAGTCCATATGAATCATCCCTGCAGTGAAGCTGTAGAACAAGATGTTGGTTTGCTATGTTCTTGCTTGATAAGTGGCAACCTTACAAATCCAGGAAAAGGGAGGAAAACATTGAGATTTCTTAACACAGGGATTATGAGCTGGGGTCTTCCCTACAGAACACATCTTTCTTGAAGCACCAAATGGAAAGGATGGTCTGACTAGACAGGAACGAGGTGTCCATGAGTCTGGTCTCATCTGCAGTCTACTGTGTAACCTGGAAGACTGACTCCTTTTAGCCTTTTTCTCTGAAAATGGAGGCAAATTCTCCAACATCTCAATGGTTAATGTCTAATACTGACCACAGGGAGTCTTGATACCATAATGATGTGACTGTACAAAACAGAGGACGGGAGAAACTTGCTCAATAAATAAAGTATTCAGTCCAAAGTGAAACACAGTTATGGAAAACATTGAGAGAGGTCACTGAAGAAGCAGCAAAACTGTGAACTGATCTAGGCCAGTGGTGCTGAGGGGACTGTCTCACTGGCTGCTCAGCAGATAACGTAACCCGTGATTAGGTAGCCATATGTGGAACTGAGAAAAGGGAAAATGGCTGGAGTTTTAAGAAGGTATGACCCTTGTCCCCATGAAGCACTACCTTTTCAAACAAGGAGGCAGCCTGGCCAGAGGCACATGGGATTAGCACTTGCATTTAGTGTGATCAGAAAGGCAGATTGCTGTGGATGAGGAAGGAGATGTTAATTTACTCTGAGACTAGGAGGGACCCACCCATAAAGTATCGGGTTGGTTTTCTGAAGGGATTAAGGAGTCCTCACCCTTTTGGGAATTCTCTGTGCTGTTTTTGTTGCTGTCATCCAACAAAGGTGCGGCACCAGAGAGGTCACAGGAGAGGTGAGCAACATGTTGAGTGCTCTGCTTCCCCCAGGATGGAGCAACAAGCAGCAACCAGACCAGGTGAGTCAGAAGAAGGGGAAAAGAATAGGGAAGATTGGGAACTTGCATCAGAGCTTCCAGATTAGAGGTCAGGCCTTTATGATCCTTTATAGTGACAATCGATTTTAATAACTACTGAATTCTCTCTCTCTTTGATTTCAGTAGAACAGGCCATGGAAGAAAGAAAGTGAACTCTTCTTCAAAGAGGCAGCTGGACTTGCAGGGGTTGGACTTTCCCACCGGGCTTGGATCTGGCACAGCTCTTCCCCAGCTGGGGAGGTCACGGCCACAGAAATTTGCTTTCTCTTCCAGTATCAATTCCGACGAATACGAAGAGTCACTCCCAAACAAAAACAAAACAAAACAAAACAAAACCAAAAAACAAACAACAACAACAACAAACAAACAAACAAACAAAAAAACCCCCCCAAAAAACAATAAAAAGGGGAAATTGGTGTCTCCTACAACCAAGCTCCTGCCCACAGGATTTGAAAGTGAATTGCAATGATGACAGGGCCACTCTACTTGTAATGGAATGTAGGGGCAATGGCCACACATTGTGGATTCAGATTGGACATTAAGGGGAAAACAGCTAGGAGGTTAGCACAGACCTGGAAGAAGTCACCCAAGAAAGGTGGTGAAATGTCCATCCAGAGCAGAGATCAAGCTTTGGGTAGTCAAAGCCATAGCTGACTTGATCTGGTGTTGCAGACAGTCCTGCTCCAGATTACAGACTTCCTGAGGTCACTTCTATGAGACCTTGGGGGAAGAAACAAAGCAGAATTGGCATAAATGGAATAATTCTTCCTATTCTGAAGCCTCTTGTTATTTTTGCAAGTCATCAACTGTGTATTTTCATGAAATGAGGACAATACCATATACCAGTGGGTAAGCACAGCATGGGCTGCCAGTTCTCTTGAATCCCCTTATCTCATATTAGGGACCAATAGGGGCCCAACTCCTCTCCTATGCTCCTTTGAGCAGTGGGTTCTGTCTCTGGGGAACTGCTGGAAGAGATGGAGGGCTGAGCTGTGCAGGTAGCCTATTTTCAGTACTGACAGGTCAGAGAATTGGATATTTTGATTCCCAGACTTTATCCTTTTTTTGACTACCTACAGGAAGCGGTTTTATATGGCAGTCACTGATGGAAGTCTCACCAGGAGACTGGGAACAACTGATTTAGAAGCACAAGATGACAACTCAGTCTCCACTGCCCTGCTGTTCCCATGTTGATACTCCAGATAACACCACTTTTTGAATTCTAAAGATGCTCGTGTCGATGCCACCAAAAAGCCACACTAGAAGCCTTCACATGACAGGAAAAGAATGGTTTTCAGTGTGAGAAAAACAATACACGCAGCAGCTAGTGACTGGGCACATGCTCGGCTGTTAGCAGCTCTGCGGATGCTGCTGGAAATGACTGCGGGATTTTTTAAGGGCACATCAAATTGATTTGGATCTGTTAAAACCTAACGCCTTGAGCTCCATCTGTGTTTCAAGTGTCCCTGCTGGAGGAGCAGAGGGAAGAACAAACACAAGCAGAGAACAGGATTTTCCTTGCCTTATCCCCACCAAGTATGTTTGTTTAAACAAGATGGGTGGAACCGAAGCCATGCCTGGGTGAAACTAAAAGGAGTCAATCTATGTGCCTGAATACTTCATACCAGCACATTTGCTCAAGTACATTTCCTTGCAATGCAAAAGCCAATGGAATCCTCACAGCTCACCCGAGTCAACACCTTCTTTCCCCTGAAAAATTTTGCTTACCACCCAGGCCTTTAAATTTAGCCTTTTCCCCCCCACTACGAGTTTACTTGTGCCTGCCTCCAGTATTCCAGGCACAGGGTTTACTTTCCTCACATCACTCACCACCTCATATAACAGATGCTGTGGGGTGGGGTCACTGCTTTGTGTGAGCACCAGCAAGTAACACCCCAGCACCAGCCTGATTTCCTAGCCCTTCCTTAACACTCTCCCCGTAAGGAGGGTGAACAGTTCTGTAGCTCATCCCCTTACAACCCATTACTCCAGCATTTTCATAAACTCAGTCCAGTAAAAGGGTTGGTTTGGTAGAAACCTTTACACAGTATCAATACATTTAGTTTCACCAGTGAAGCAATTCAGACATGTACAAAACATCATTTGCATCCCATTGCTGTCTCTGGACCACATCTGATACCTGATTCACCCTTTCTGGAGTGACAGCTGGAACATGTGCTCAACACTCCTTGCAAAGAGCACCTCAGACACGTTATTTACAACAAGGGAGAGATCTCTCCAGTGTTGCTGGATAGCAGCACTGTCATACAGAAGCTGTTTGAGATCTTTGAGGGCACTGAGCCCAAGCGATGCCCATCAAACTCTAGCTAAAGGAGGTGATACACTGAACTGAGGCAGACACAGATCTACTTAGCCCATCCTGGAACAGGTTGCTAGCAAATGGGTGACACATGGCCATCAGGAGTCTGACAGCATTGCTCCAGCATGGCCCACAAATACACCAGCTCTTGCATGAGCCTTCATGGAATGTCCTACCCTACTGCTGAGCGACCTTGCTCCCACCAACACCACCACACAGAGCTTCGCAGTTATTACGCAGAGCAAGATATCAGAAAACCAGGACTAGAGTGGATGAAGAGTTTGGAAACATGTCCTTGGTGAGTAAACACTCTTTTCCTTAAAACAAAACCAAACCTAAAACAACAACAAAACAATTTATTCACACTCTGTGGAAGATGCTAATTAAAGTTTACTTTAAAATACTAGCAGACATGAGTGTGGGCTGTAACAGGAACATACTGTGAAGTGACAGGTCTGCAATAATCCCATGCCTCAGCCAAGTCTAATTCATTCTGATCACATACAGGTCCGAAATCCAGGGAGGCTCTTGGAGCAAAAGCATGTGCACTTGTGGGAGGTGCAAGAAGTGGCTTTGGAGCTCCGGAGGTGCGAGAGCGAGAACAGGTGTGAGAGCAAGGGTTAAATAAATGGGGGTGCCAAAGAGCCCAGCTCTGCAGTGAGCAGAAGGAAAGCTCTCCCCACTTCACTACGGCAGCTTTACAGAGCTCCCCCTCGTTCACTGGTTCGGGAAAGGCACCACCCTCTAAGGTTTGCTCTAAGTCTAGAGCAACCTGGCCTCAGAGAACTGGAGCAAGCCATGGGAAAGGCTGAACGTGGATTGGTACTGGAGGATGAGATGTTGTGATTGCTTTGCCTCTGAGTGGATGGGTACACACCATCATCATGCCAAATGGAATAACTATAATAACAATTTGGGCCCAGATAGGTACAGGGTATTGAGGAAAATGCTGATGAAGATGGGCACTATGTCCCTGAGCACAACTCCAAACACCATGTGCTTCACTGCTCCTTTGAACTCATACAGTGTTCCAGGCTGAGTAGGAAAAGCTACAGAATGGGATGCATGTGTTTTCTTAACATACTACTTCCTCTTGCCTGGGTCTATTTCTAAAGGACTCAGGAGTTACCTTCATGTCAAGGTCCTTCAGTAAAAGAGGTCAGGAACACCAACACTGCAGCACACAGAGCTCACTGAATATTGAGCAGACAGGCTACCTTACTCTAAGCCAGCTAGGCAGTGATGGCAGCATAGCCTCCAGCAACCAGATTTCAGTGGACCTGACTTGACACTACTCAGTGCCCTACGGTTTACTCAGGCTGCAAAGACCGAGCACACCGTAAGTGCTGTGAGGTTGAGAGCTGGTCCTAACCTGCTACCAGAGCTGCCTCCCCTCCTAAAGAAGGTTTTGCAACCCCTACACATGCCCCAGCCATGCACAGAGGGACGTGCCTCCCCATCCCTGCATGGGGAAAAATCAGCAGCAACACATCTGACTCCTGGGCATGTTTTAACCTGCCGGACACCAGCACTGAGCAAAAAGTGCTGGGGAGATCACCTCCAACTTACAAAGGACTGACTGAGCTTTCTGAAATCGCAAGAATATACCTGAAAGACTATCAGTGGTAGGACAAGAGGCAAATACGGGGCCTCTGCAGTGCAGGAAGACAGCAAAAACTCTTTAGAAGTTAGCCAGCTTGGAATGCAGCTTGGTGATTACTTCACATGCGCAGCACTGCCCCAACTCCTGCTGCTATTTGCTGGCGATGGCCATGAGGAAAAACACACTAGGTATAATAGGAAATCATTTCACCTGTTTCCTGCAGCCAGCATTATATATTTTTATTCCATCTTTCTTTCCCCTGGTCTGCACATGGCCTGGGAAGGCATTTCAGGGGTAGGATTTCACTGGGATCCCACCTGCACTCGCTGCAGCACTTCTCTCCCAGGCAGACTTTAATTAGATGGGGCCAATAAACCATATGTCAAAAGGGTGATTTCACTTTTAATTACATTTTCCAGAAGGTAATAAGTAGTTCCATTAAAGTGAACACGAACTGCCAGGTACTCGCTCGTCAAGCTTGGTGTCACGTCACCTCTCACAAGAAGTCCCACTTACTGCTGCACCAGATCTGGGAGTCCAGGTTGCTCCTCACAGCCTTCTGCCCAGCCGATGCTCATCAGTACCTGGCTCACACCCCCGCAGTCTTAGGTTTACAAGACTAGTGGGTTTTATAAACTATTAGAGTATTTTTAGTAATTAAGTATTCTGTTTTCTAGGGCTCCAGTGATAGGGAAGAAGTGGCTGCCTGCCCGTGATGCTCTGCATTTTGGACTTGGTGGCTGCTCCTCCTTTAACCGACTGAAAATTTCATCAGGCACCAAAAAGAGAAACATATTCCCTTAAGTTATCAGGGGACTTGAAGTAGTTGGAAAAATTGTACACTTTCTATGCAGGCTTAGGGCTTGCTCTCACTGGTTATACCATCAGACTACTTACTGCCCATCATCCTCTCAAATGTTCAAGAGAATTGCTACCTTATATGATGTCATTAGGAAATTATCATCACAGACACCAAGGGGACAGGTTACCTCACCTCTCTTTCTTCTTGCAACCCAAAAGCATTGATTTCTTTTCATGTGAACCTGAGGTCCCACTTCATACCCCCCCATCTATCCATGCTTCTGGATACAGCAGGTGCGGGTTAGATGCTCTGCGATACAGCACTGAATGAACGGGAGCTTGCTTACATCCCAGCAACTCACTCACCTGTCATTAAGTTTATATCCATATGACACATGAAAGCACTGTTAGACCCTTCACTGATAAACAAATTTTCATTCATGTGTATTCTGGCCTGGGAAATGCCTTTGCTCCCAGAGAGATGAATACATATAGATCCTTAAAACTAACCCAACAGATGGGAAGCAGTATAATGAAGGAACCTTACTTCTTGCAGAATCTCAAGCTTTCTCCTTGGGCCTCTGAAGAGCTGGAAAACAAGGTCAGTATAAATAATTTTGTATCTCAAAGCTGTTTAATAAAAACATCCCTATATTTACCAGAGTGCTGCTTAGCTGTACACTCACTGACATCTCCCTAATTGGAGAGCAGGAACTTCAGGGTAGCTACTGCACGCTGATTAGAGTTTCTGTCCAGACATCTGGGTCAGAGGCAGTGTTGCATTCACTGGAATTTGACTTTTTCTGTATTAAAAGTCTCCTCTTTGAGCTGACGTGTTGCATTTGAAAATAAATATTAGTTAAGTAATGTCAGGTGTGAACTGCCACCCCCAGGGGAATTCTCCTTAAAAGAGTGGTTAGATCTGTATCAGACAAATACGCCTGCACATACCTTGTGGTCTTTGTGTAACATGGACTGTCACCTACAAAACCCGAAAGAGCTTATTTCATGTCTGCTATGAGATAGTGATACTCAGGGACAAACACTGTTGCTATTCAGTCCAGAGCACAGCCAGATCGTATGGCCTGATTGCACTGATCTTGTGAAAAAACCATGAAATAGCATTTGCACCGTGATCCCTGAGCCATGTGAGTCACCAGCCTAAAAAACTTGAGAAAAACTCAATCTCTAAGTTTGACATACAGATGTAGTGTCTAAAAACTGAACAAGAATGTCTGCATCCTATAGGCAGATAGTAGAGAGAGCTGCCATCAGCATCCACGGATTCTTCCCACTAAAATACCTTTAAATAGCACCTTCTATTCAGCATCCTACCGGAGAAGATGTATTTATAATATCTCAATATAAGGGGATTTTGTTTTGATCTGAAGTGGCATCTTAATTTCAGATTTAACAAGTTGCAAGCTGTGTATCAGATACTGCCCAGATGAAACCTGTCTTAATTTAGAGTTGAACTCATTGCCGACAAAACATGACTTCTAACCTCAGGAAAACCAAAATCTTCTCAGTTACTGCCAATTTGCATCTTCAAGATCAATGACAAGCATCTGAGAGGGTCCACAAAGGACCTGAGCTTGCAAACCTGTTGCTGCAGGCTCAGAAGAGGATGCTGAACCTGTCTGGACTGTGTTTCTAAGGACATAGATGGGCAAAAAGCTGGAACAGAGCTGGACAGTCTGTGTGTCTCTTCCCATGGGCCTTTTCTGACAGGCTGTAAAATAATGACTGTGACTACACTGGCTTCCCCGGCTTTCGGGCTGTCAGAGAGCAAGGGAGCTACTGCCAGCTGTGGGAGAGACAGCTTTGCAAGAACCAAGGAGTTACATTTTTAGATCTACTCCAGAGCCCTGTGGCATTTATTGTTCATCGAGAACAGCATTTTTGTGACTCATTTATCATCTCTCCCTCCCCTTTCGCCTGAAGCCAGCAAAGTGGGGCATTCCAGGAAGACCTTAGATTTGCCAGACAGATGAATCTGACCCAGGCTGTCTGGGCTCACCTTAAAGTGGGGGCATGAGCTCAGCTCCCTCTGCCAACCTTGGTGCCACCCCAGGCTTCAGAGTTGGATTGGGATGAATACACCCAAGGAAAGGATGGGAGAGGAAAAGAGACCTTCATCCCAAACCTAAAGCCCCTCAGAAAGATGTGGAGGAAGGAGGAGCAAGGGGTTGGTAACTACCAGAGCCTCATGCCTGGCATGGGGCAGGTGAGTGCAGCACAAGGATTTTTGGAGGGGGAAGGAGCTTGAGACTGATGGATTTAATGCTGCACATATGACACATTTCTCCTCAGTGTGAGAAGGGAAGAAATGCCCCCTCCATGCACACACTAAACACTGTCTGTAAAGCTACAGAAACTGCTAACTGAGGCAGAAGACTCTGGAAAGGGGTTTGTCATTCAACCTTACACATCTCATCTTCCTCATCCTTTGCCCTGAGATCCAACTGACAGCAGCTGATAAAAAAACATGCTGCTCTTCTCCTTACTGATGCAAACCAGCAGCCCTTATATTCTGCACTGATGTTAAAAATCCACTCCAAAGCAGACCCGAAGGCTTCAAGTAATAGCAAACAAGTGAGCAACTGCTAGAGCTGGACACTGCTGCTGGGGACACGGCAGCAGCCCCCTGAGGCTCCCTGACTTACACCCAGAGGGGGCTTCTCTTTTAACTTTGCTCTTCACCTCCTGCACATCTCTAACAGGTAAGGTGTGGCCCTAAGCATAGGCTCCTCTTTCTATCCAAGCCCTCCCAAAACATTTAATCCTTTCCACCTCCACAGTTTTTAGGGTACCCAAGTAACTTATAGCTAATTGCAATATATATATAGCTTATAACTATATAGCTTATGACCACAAGGGCAGTTATAACACATGCCTTCAGACACATCTAGCAATGAGGAGATAGGATTCCCAGGCAAGGCTACCTTCCGTTTCCCTCAGCAATATTATTGCACTTCTGTGTGGTGTTTTTGAGTCTTAGTCTGTGAAAAAACAAGTGGACAAATGCCTTTGGGTACAAAAGAACTGAGTTATACACATCTACAGATTTCTGAAAGACAGATGTCACCACTATGGGATGCTAAAGGCTGTATTATTCAGTCCAAAATCAAATTCTTTCAACAAGGTAAGACTCACTCACCTTCTCCTTCAAAACCATGGACTCTGCATGTTCAAAGTTTCAATGCAAGCCTTCCCACATGCCATACACTCTACACTCTTACTGCAGTATTATTTACTACTTAAAAGTTACTTCAGCACAGCCTTTATCCCCAGTATCCTGGCAAAGAATGAAAATTCACAGGACAGAGAAAAAGCTGCAGCTGAGAAAGTATTTGAACTGTGATTTTCTTTAGCATCTTTACCCTCAAAGAATAACCTGACACCCCCTCCATACTTCATAAGCATTAATTACATGTCTGACTAGCTCCAAATCTATGACATCGCTCAGAATCCAATTATTTTACATATAAGAAGAAAAAAAAAGTCTGCAGCTCACATTATGTATGAAAACTCATAGTCAAAACCAATTTCTAAGCAGGTTTAAACAGCCTGATGGGGAGAAAAAAAAAAAAGCATAAAATACACATTTTGCTTAATCTGTGGCTAGGGGTAAACGTTCATAGCCAACTTTTAACCATTTATTTCCAAGTTATGGTAAAGGACTATGAAAGTGCCCAACTGCATGAGGTTTATATTCTTCAAGTTAGAATGCCATATTTTTCATTCTTGTTTTATACATCAGCTTACCTAGCTGGTCATCAAAACACATATCATCCTTCACCTGCCTGGGAAGGTGTTCCTCCCAGAACATGAGGAAAGGCACCATAAAATTCCAGTTGCAATTCTACCTGAGCATGCAAGACAAAACATTGTGACTGTACAGCACACACATAATCCCCATCGTAAATGGTTGCAAAAATATATACACCTTCTGTGTCAGAAAACCCCAAACACTCAGGGCTTTGGGTTTATTTCAGTCCAGAATCCCCTAGTCCAGTAGTGCACATCTTCTATCGTCTACCCAGTCTGCACGTACTGATTTCCCCAGTGCAGATATTTTCTTGCCAAGGGGTGGTAAAGGCTTACCTGTCCTCTCACTGTCCTTTTCAGGGAGGAGAGGGAAAAAGAGTTGGTTCAGTATTTCCAGTTGCTGTAGTTGGGAGCAAGTGGCAATATTCTTTCAGTAACTTCCAATGGCTAATCTTTTTTTTCTTTGAAAATGCCTCCCTGAATATTGTCTTAGATGTGTTGCTGCTGTCTGCTGGCATATTCTGAACCTTATAGGTCAAACCTCTTTCCATCCTGCGTGTCCACCATGCTCGGTACCCAGCATCTCTTGCCAGCAAAGCAGAAGAAGGCGGAGAGAGTTTTCTTTCCAAGACTCCCTATTTCCTACAGAGAAAACATGGTTAATGGTGATAGGAAAAAAAGCTGTTCTCCAAGAGAAATTACGTCCTTGGCTCCATCAGAAAGGAATGAGGGAGCAGGGTTTGACAAAGCAAGTAGAAAATCAGGATCATCTGAGTTAGAAAAGACTGTTGGCAGCTATTTTTTGATGGCTCTTAGCTATTGTCATACCTGGAACCAAGTCAAATGCATGCTCATCCCACTGTGCAAAGCTATTTCCTTCAGCTTCTAGAATAAAGCAGGGGCATTAGCAAAATCTTACACAGGTTACAACAAAGAACCATCCCATATTTAAAATGCACCAACTTCTAACTGAGATCAGTTGTTCTCCCTTGTAATTTTCACTGCTTAATTTTCAGCCAACCTAAAGTCTCACTTCTTCCAAGACTGCTCAAGGCAACTGCTGAATCGCCCTCTGGCCCCAGCGGGATAGAAAGAACCCTCAGCTCCCTGAGCATCAGGCCCCAAATATCTCGAGGAACCCACCTGAGCATCTGATTCCCAGGGAACTGGGCTCACTTGGGTTGTTCATACCCATTTTTACTACTTGCATGGTGAAGTGAATATGCAGTTTTATGTATTTATTAAGACACCTCCCAGCTGATTCTCAAAAAACTTATGGCTGACCCTGAAGCACTTCTCTCCATTGGTACAGTTTGCATGTGCTGCCATTCTGTGGGACTTCCCCCATTCCCACCAGCCATGCAGCTTTGCTTCTGTTTTGTCAGATGAGCATCCACACTGCCGAGGAGGCTCTCTGGGATTCTCACTGCACATCAGCGTTTTCACAGCAACACCGTGGTGCTCCTCACCACAACATCAGAGAGACATTCAAACCAGAGCAGCATCTACAAGACATGGGTAGCAAATCTTCCTGTCCATTGACAGGGCCTCACTGGACCGTTGCACCTCATTTTTTTTATACATATATTTGAAACAACATTGTAAACAATTTCCAGCCAAACCAGCTATTTTTTATATGCTTATTCCAGTCTACAAGTCACTTTTTCTGGAGCTAAAACAGTTCACTGGGGCTTCCAGTGAAGTTGCTTGGGAAAGTTTGAGCACACCCTTTCAGGGGGCTATGAGAATAATTAGTTCTGTGTAAATTAAAAAACAAATAAATCCAGAAATAACAAAAAATAAATCCTGGTTTGCCATTTCTTTACTGAAGAAAAATGTTTTGTTGGTGATTTAACATAAGCTACAAATAGTCATGAAAATACCAAGCAATTCTGAATATTGGTGACTGATACATCTTTAGCTGCTGCTGCAAGAGGATGATGAACGCTTCACCTTCGGGATGATGGCAACCTGCTTGGACTTGAGTGTTTTAAGTGAGTAAAAACACCTACTGCTTGACATAAAATTAGACATGAATGGCTGAGGAGAGCCTTGACCTTTTTATGTCCGTTTTTCTGTGAAATTTTGTAAACTTTATTGGAGGCCACTTCCTGCGTTCACAGAAAGCTACTTTTCTTCGTTAATACCCCAATAAGTCTGCAGAACGACGTCAAAGTCAGAACTGCTAAAGAACTGCTTTTAACCATTTCCTTTCGTAATCATCTGCTCAAATGCAGTTATCAGAAATCAGCTGAAATCTTTTGCCATCTCTTCAAGGGCTTTTTTTCCCTACTGAGGAGCAGCATGATGAACAGTCACATAACCAACTGCTGACAGTGGGAGATGTGAACTTTGAATAGATTGACTATGTCATTCCAAGTCCTAGCTCCATAGCACTAACTTTAATTGCCAGATAATTTCCACCTGCTCCTCTAAAATTTTGTATGAATATACAGGAGATTTCCTCTCTGAAGTAGCTTTCAACACCATATGGGAGACTAAGTTATTCCCATTTCAAAGCTGAGTTTGTCAGACCAAGAAAAACAGCTTGTTGACACTTGAAAATTGACTGGAAGAGCTTTTCTGGATGCTCTTAAGCTAGAATAAGAAAATGTATTAAGTTAAAATAAATCCATTCCAGAATGAGTGCTATTATATTTTGCATTCAGTATATCAATCCCTATGGATGTGCTTCTAGATATACATGAACTCAAAGGCTCTCAGAGGCTGTGGTTACACTTTCACTGACTACTGGGTCAAGCTCTTGAGAAAGGGGCTGACGGGCTGCAGCCTTGAGACTTACCAGAATTCCCAAGAGGCTGATCCTCATAGCAGAAACCTAAGCCAAGAGTGGATGGAGATGTTCCCTGAGCTGTGAATGGGCAGGAGCCACATGTCTTAAGACAAGATCCTTTTAAGCATCACACCAAGGGACGGTTGTCCCAGCTTAAAAAAGGACTAGGGAACCTTCAGTCATGATGAGGATGGAGGTATCTTTCATCTCACCTCCCCATAACTCTGCACTCCTGGGATTTCTTCAGGCTCAAGATCCAGTCCTCAATGGGGAACTTCAATCTTTCAGATTAAGAATTTGAGCAGGATAATTCTTCTTCCAAAAAGGAAAAAGGAGAAGGAAAAAGCAAAAGCTTTCATTCATTGGTTAAAGTATTTTCACCGAACACATGAAACCTAATTTCAACGTCTGTCTGGAGATCAGAAGAATGTTTTCTGCAATGTGAAAGAATTAAATTGTCACTCAATACTAACTCATCCAGGAGAAAAGGTCACTTCTACTATGGAGCCACCAGGACTCAGTGAGACTTGAACATAAGCACGAATCATCCAGAGAAATTATGTTAATGTTTGAAGAAGTCTGAGAATCCCAAACCTGCCAGACAAAATGAGTGAGACTCTGTTGCTCAAATCCCTTTGACACTTTTGTACCTCCCAGCCACATTGTATCAGCAAAATACACCGTGGATACTGTAAGCACTGCCTACTTTTTCTGGTATTAACACTCTCCATTTTAACCACCTGTTTAACCAGAAGTGTGAAGGGCAATCCCCTTCAGACTTCTTTGACCACCCAGCAGAGTCTCTTAATGGACTTGAGATCTTCCCCTTTCTACAAGAGAAAAATGTGATGGGGTTTATCCCAAGAGACTTAAAGCCAGGTGTTCCACATATGGCAGAATCTCAAATCACACCCACCAAGAATAATTAGCTTTTCTTTAATTAGTTTTTTTTGTTGTTGTTGTTGTTTTTTACAAGCATGACATTTACCCAGGTGAGGTTTTCTGCGCATGCCTGGACCAAAGCTTAGCCTCTTCGGCATGGCTGTGGACAGAGCCCAGGGTAGGCAGAAGCAGGCACTGCCAGCTTCTCTGCTACATCCACCTAGTCTGTGCCCAGCCCAATCCTCAGCATCCAACACCTCGGTGAAGACCCTCTCAGCTCTTCTCCTACCAAGGGATCTTGAAGAAAAGCTCTCCCTTGGTTCAAAGGGAAGGATAGTGCCTCAAGCCCTCTGCCCACACACACAGTACCCTGCCTAGGCTCTTCTGTGGTTGTGTCCTCCAGCATCCCTCGGGAAGCTTCCAGCCGCCGCAGAGAGCATCACAGTATGTTTTACCTTCAAACGCCTGCTTGAAGTCAGCCCTCAGCCTTTGCCCCATACACCTGCAATCACTCCTGTCACAAGACAAGGCTTCTCCAAACCTTGCCAAGTCCAAACAAGACGACTCTAATAAAATGCTAACATTAGAAACGAGTGACTCCATTTGGAGCCCGGCTCCTTGATAACCACCCAACACATTAGCTCCCTTGCAGGGTCTGTTCTGCATTTCATCCACCCAGTGCAGCTGACAAGGTGATTTCGTAGCTGTCAGAGCTGGGATCTGATGCCTTCGATAAGGCACATCCCCTGGGCATTGTCTCATTGCAGCTGATCTCATGCTTACTGACATATACGGGCCAGCTCAGCAGACACCTCAACTTCACAGGTACTTTTTTTTTTTTTTTTTAAAAATCTGTTCTGGGTTCCTAAGGCTTGTTTATCCCTGAGAATCAAACTTCAGAACAAAACCAAACTGCTTCTCACCTTTCTCCCTAATTGAATCTTTCTTCTAAGTGAATGGGATGCAAACAGGTTGGGGAAACCCATATTGCCCTCGGTGCTATGCCAGATTTTCAGCCTCCTGCCTGGAGAGAACAGAGAGTTATCAGCACCCTGATCTTCCTCTGACCTGTCAGCCTGGTGATGTTTTCTCATAGTTTAGTACTACACCACCGCTGACATACTTCACACAACACACTCTACAGTCAGATGCCTCAGTTTCCCATTTGCTGTCACACACAGATAATGCCCTGAGTGCAAAAGAAGCAGCTGGGGGAGACACTAGCCAGTGAGGACTGAAAAAAAATGGAGCAGATGCTGCCTTGGAGGAGCAGCAGAGGGGACTACAGCTTAGAAAAAGAGAGAAAATCCACGTGCATGGAGTGGGACAGCTCCATCATTACCCCTTGTACAGCAGCAGCCCAGCCCTCCACCACCCTCATCATGAATGCCTTTGATGTAGGGAGATGCAGTTCATAAAGCCATCCTGGGCTTTGGCACAAGCCCGCACAGCCAGCCAGCGCTAGCAAGAGGAGCAACGCGGGTGCCGCAGGTTAAGCGCCGCCTGCGCTTGCCAAAGCAAGCTGGGGAAATTCGTAAGGCAACTGCCTTCCACTTTGCTTGGCTCCAGGCAGTGCTATTAGTCTCTCGGCTTAATGAGCATTAACCACCGGCACACAAACAAACACAGTGAGCGTTTACAAGCCGAGCCTGATAGAGCAATAAACAGATGAGCTAAGCTGCTCTTTACGTAAGGATACATTTCACGCATCAGCGCGGGAGGGAATGTGATTTTTCTGCCACAAAGCATATTCTGTGAGAAATTACAGGTGTGTTTCTCATGCTCAGAGAGAATAATAATAATTTTAGTATTCCTGAATTAGGCAAATCATTCATCCATGGGGCAACACTAAACAAAAAAAAAAAAATTAAAATAAAATCCTGCCTGACAAGCTGCCACCTGAAACCAGAGGCAGTATCTTGACCTAAAATGAGCCGTTGCCAGAAAAGTGTCTGAAGGAGGCAAAAGGAAGCTTTTTGTTTTTGGAAAGATTTTTTTTTTTTTTTTTTTAAGATGATAGATCACATGGATCTTCAAAATAGCTGCATGACAGGTAGGACAGAGTAAGGTAAGGGGTTCCCATAGTACAGTCAGAAAATAATTGTTTCTTTGCTACTACACACATAACAAGACTGTCTCTGTCCTAAAGTGCTTGCAAAGGGGGTTGAGAACATTATTTGGAGGCCTGATATTGAAACTTCTCAGGGTTGGATCCGAGTTTTTCCTTTTCATCTCCACTCAGCAAAACACATAAATATCTGGAAAATATGGCATTGACAGAGTTTCGTTTCCCCTTTTGTTTCTTCACTGGCATCTCCAAAGGCAGGGGAATCACTAGGTAGCAAGCAACAAGAAGAAATAAAAACATGGAAAATCAACAGGCATCGGTTAAGGCTTTGTTTGGATTGGTTTTTTTCCTTCTACGATGAACGGGAAGGAAAGAAAAAATGAAAAATAAATCACCCTTATGTCAAATTTCTTTTTTAAAGCCTAGGCATTTATAAATGCTGCACGTTTCAGTCCTCACAGAATAAAGCACCACTTCAAACCAACCACAAACCATTCTGATACAACCTGCAAAATTATTTTTTTAGTTATTTTGATGAGCGCTGAATAATTAAGGTGGCAACACCTGAAGGCACCCATTTCTGTTATCCCAAACCTTGTGCATCGTGGCTCTAACACAAAGCTCTGCCAGGGGCTGGGCAAGTGGTTTCATTCCCCTTGCCCCGCAGCAGAGATGTTTGATGGGGTATGATGGGTAAACGCAAACCATGGGACCAGAGCACCCTTCAGGACACCGGGGAGCTCAACCACACACTGCCAGGATTTACTGTCTCCACCTGCAAAGGTGGCCTGAGCAGGTACACGGTGAAGACCAGCCTTGTCCACTTCACACAGTAAGTCTCCCTTGCAGACAAGCTGCAATAAATATTACCCTGATTTAATTCTTATACTATGAGAGTTAAACTTGTTCTTGTCTTTGTGGTGGTGTTGGGCTACTTTGTCTCCTGCAGTCCATTTCAGCTCCGTTTCTACGCCATTACTGGAGCTAGATAAAAATTGTGTGGGGAGAGGTGGTGGTGGAATAATTTTTTTAAATCCTTATAATTTTGTCAATCAAGTTCTAGAATAATATTATTCCTGTAAAAAACTCCTCTAAATCAACATGGGTTCCTGGCTGGTGCCTGCATGTCTGTGCATATAGCAGCATTTTCCAAATGCAACAGATGAGGCGATTCCTCTCCTCTCTGGGTTCAGAGCAGATTGTTCCCCTTGCTCCTTGCTTTCCCCAGAGCCTTTCATGACATCCTGCCAGGCCATCGCTCTTCTCACACCCAGTGAGGTGGCGTGCACAGGCGAGTTAGCAAACCCCACCCACTCTGCCGTAACCGACTCTCGGCTATTAATCACCCATGGCTGTTTGGTGATCTTGGTGAGATCCGACTCTTTTCCTCCTCTCCTCAGTTTGCTTTCTTGTGTCCTTGTGCTGACATTGGGGCTACAAAAAAAAATAAAAATTAATAAAGAAACCCCACTGCCCCACCACTGCTTTTTGGGCTCCAAAACCCCACCAGCAAATCCAACACCTTCTGGCATGGGGAAGACCTTCCTGTTTGTAAACTGGTCAATGGAGGAGGAAATTCAGCTATCCACTCACCCACAGAGCTGAGCCCAAGTCCAGCATGAGACAGGGTATCTGAAGAGGACGGTACCCTCAGAGGTTGTACTGTCTCACTCCATCCTCTGAGATTTGACACCTGGATGTTACTGGATGAACTACAGCTATGGTACAGGTGGGCACAGGTGGACCTCCATCACCTTCACCTTGTTCACCATGTTCACCTGAGGGTAAAAGCAGAGGCTAATCATTTAGTGACACAAAAATACAAGCCTCCATGGTGGAGGTACACAGCAGATTGTACTGCGTTATTACTTAATATGTGAGGTCATTTAACCAACCTTTGTAACCCCTAGATGACGTATCTAAATATCACAAACACACTCAAGTCTTACAATAACAACAAGGACTTTAAAACCTTTCAAGTTTTCCACAAGAATAGTTTAAACAGAGTCTTTGTTTGTAGCCCTACTTGTCACTGGGGCTAGCAATTGGGTACCAACCAGTTTGGTGCCAGAACAGGACAGTGCTGGTAGTCCCATCCCAGGTTTCAGAAAATAGGTGTCTCAGTTACACAGGAGGCATGGTACAGAGACGGTGATCCTGGAGAGACATGGCACCAACTCCTTCCAGGTCAAATCTGAAGTGCACGAGAACCAGAGGAAGAGAAGATGCTTTATTGGGATGGGACAACTTCAGTCTCAGATGCCTTTCCATAACTATAAAAACAAAGTTTCTCCTTTGCTCGACAAAACAATCAAAACCATAAAATTATTTCTAGGTTTAACCAAATTCCAGCATATTTCAACCAAAGCCCTGAGAAGATCACCTGACAGAGAGGAGGAGGAGGGCCACGTCCTGTAACAGGAATCATCACACGTGCTCCACTTCCTCCGCTTTTCTCTGCTCACCAGATCTTTATCATGAGAGATCGCTCATACTGTGCTGTTTCCTCTTCTTGTTACAATCTCCTGCACAATGGGGACTTCTCAGAATTCTAATGCTTAATAATATACTTGACCTTTCCATTAGTCCAGCTTTTGGTTGGCTTTCACGTTAACTTCATCTTTTCTGAGTGACACACTTTGCAAACTGGGCAGAAATGTGCACTGGCACCAATTCACATTAGAAAAGGCTGTAAAAATCAGATTAACGTACTCTGCAATTACATTTCAAAGAATTCAGGAGTCATTGCAATTTGGGAAATGATACCACCTTTTTCAAAGCAGAAGTGGGGCCAGGTGTGTCAGAGATGACTAAGTTTTGAAGAAAAACAAGCTGAACTTCTCATTTATTGGTAAAATTGAAAAAGATAAAAAAAAAAAATAGTATTATTTGGCACTGCTGGAGACTGAGCTCGTGCTCTCACCGCTGCTGAAGCATAGGGCAAACATTAGCTGGTGCCAGGACATGAACGCCACCACTTCTCACGTCACTCGTTTTGACATTTCCCAAGAAACTGGCACTACAGTTTCTTTGCTTTTATATCTCTCTGCTGCCTATTTTCATTCTGTGTTATAATACCCTTATCTGGGATAGTCTGAATTTATCTGTCAGCAGTATTTGAAGCATTGGTGTATTAATATGCTTTCTGAAAGCCTACCTTTGGCTGTCTTTTGAAACAGATTTTAAACTAGACTAAACTGAGATAAATTTATTGATTACCTTAGTATAGATTCATACAGATTCGGGTGCTTATTTGGGAGAAAAGAAAGTGAATCCAAATAGAATTGTATCTGGAATACTGCTTTTTTTTTTTTTTCCATATGATCCCATTCCACGTGTGGGTGATTTTCTGGCTTCCCTTCCCTCGCTTCTCTACAGAGATTTAATACTTGGTCCATTATTTTAAGGAGGAGAGCAGTGACAGCTATAAATTACCTGGTGACAATTGCCAGATCAACCCAACTTGTCTTCTGAAGAACGCTTCCTGGACAACACTTTGCCTTCTCTGGGCATTCCCCACTAATCACATTTTTCTAGAACTCCTCTGCAAGCGTAAGTCATCCTGGAAACAGAGGAAGGTACTGCCTTTGGTCAAAATTTAATGCTGTAAATTTGGCTTGAGGTAACACTTCAAACAATTCCTGCAAAGCCTTCAGTGCCATGTCTCCAAGTCATATCTGAGATGCTCCCCACAACACAGTAGGAATCCTCCTTTTAAGTTTCATGGCTGTGTTTCCTCAAATTGCATTCCAGTAATCACCGTTTCAGCATGTCCAGCTTCTCTGTATGTGTTTACAGACCCCCATCCCTCCTACGTATCTAGACATACATTACAAAAACAGATGTACACGTACATTACATTAGGAAACAAAACAGTGAGAAGAGCTGAGAAAGAGAAATCTCCCTGTTCCTTCCATCCTGAAAGAAAGGGATCGAAATCAGTTGCCGTTGCACTATTAGATATGTACAAAGGACTAGTTGGGCGCCTTTATCTTGTCATCTCTGGTTTACAGCTACAAGGGCCTGTTATTGCCCTGTGATGTTTCCTCTGGGGTGACAAAAATCTGTTTCAAAATGTTCCCAGCCGTGGTTTGAGGCTTCCTTGCTCAGAGCTGGTAGATAAGGTGGCTCCCCATCGCTACACGTGCTGCAAGCAGGGAGCGGAGCCCAGCAACTGGCGCCAACTGAAAAAGGAGCTCTGCCCTGATCTTATCCACCCGGCGCGTGCAACACCCCATGGTGCCTTGCTCCACGCGGGCATCCTGTTTCCCAATTACACTGTGATCTTTGCACCAGAAAAACACATTTGTAACTGTGAGGATGGTCAAAAACTGGCATAGGTTGCTCAGAGAGGTTGTGGCAGCTCCATACTTGGAAATACTCAAACCCCAGCTGGGCACTGCCCTGGGCAACTTGCTTTAGGTGACCCTGATTGAGGAGGTGGTGGGACCAGGTGATCTTTTAAGGTCCCAGCCATCCTCAACCACTCTAACTCAGAAAACTCTAGCCTGACCCAGAGCACAGCTACCAAAAGTGTCTTTAGCAGTGGCGCAGAGAGGATGGTTACTCTTTAATATAACTATGACTTGCACAGTGTTAGTGCCAAAGTTCCCCAGTCATCCACTAAGATTTGAGAGTGCTAGATCCCATACAAAGGTTTGATTCCTTTCCTCTTTCTGCTTCCTTGTATAGACAAAATTACACTGCAATGTCTGGAGAAGTAAAGCTCTGACCAAAGAGCTAGCTTCTTTATTAATACTGTTTAAATTAAATGTCACATATGGGATATATTAATTATACTGGTTCACAGCACAACTGTCAGGTTTTGGTTTTCCCCTCTCTCCATCCTCCACAAATGAAGCATCAGGTGGTGCCTCGTGAATAAAATAATATAGGTATCATCTGGGTGGAGAAAGTGATTAGCAATGATTTAAAGTGACAGGGAAAAGTAAGAACATGGGAGGTGACAAGCAAAAGATCTGTGACACATGGTTGCAACTCCATGTGCCAGCACAGAGAAATCATAGCTCCACAATGGCTAAGTAAAGCAGGTTTCATTCTTCCTCTCCACCTATGAATGAATGCATGCATGGGGGAAAAAAAAAAAATATCAAAGGTGATGTGGTGAAATTGCCCTTGAGAAGCAATGGGTATAATGGTAACGCTTCATAGAATTAATGGAAGCAATGTTCATGACGTCCTCTCAGCTGTCTACCCTGGAGGGTCCAGAGGCCCAACATTTAATAATCTGACTCACAACTGCCAGAATTTTTATCCTTCCTTGTTTTTGCAGACCATCCAGCAGCAACGTAAAAGCAGGATCATCTCTGGCACACTGCTGGATGTATTTGCGTACAGGTTCAGGGAGAAGAGCATTTTCTGAGCAGTCTCTGGCATGCTGTGTCAAATGGAGGTATTCACAAAAATTAATATACAAATAAGAAACCGGGCTGAATTCTGCTCAATTACACATGTGATGGCTCTCCAAGAAACTATCTGAATTAACACCAGTCAGCTCCAGCTGATAAAAACATTTCGATAGATAATCATTCACTACAAAATGCCTTAAAAGTACCCACTTAATTCCAAATAAACAAACAAACAACCTTGCATTGGCTGTGCCCACTGCTGGGCTCTAACTGAAATTTGAACAAGACATTCACTGCCTTGACTACCTATATTCAGTCCTTGTCTATTTTTTGAAGCTCAGAAGGTGAGCACTAGTAGATTGCTCTGCTTGTTAAAATATTGATTTCATAGAAATTGCTTTGGATATGGAAAAGGGATAACACTGTTTTGTTTGTTGTTTTGGTTAGGTTTTTTTTTAATAGGCAAAGAAAACAAGGTGACAAGTGTGAAATTATTAAAGTATTTTTCTTTGCTAGGAGATTCTTAAAAATGCTTAAACCCCAATAATTTATATGAACCAAACATACCAGATATATATTCTTAAAGCTTTGCCCATAGATAATTTATCATCTGATTAAGAATACAGATTTCTCTCTCAATTATGTGAGCATGGAGCACTATAACAGTTTTTCACATTAAAAGAAAGTGAATATTATTCATTAATCAAGTGTCCCTGCCCCCACACCAGCTCTGCTAAAAGCAGAAAGTTAAGTGGGTCAGAAGAAGGGTTACAAGTGATGCTGCAAGACCAGAGATAAGCCATCAGGCAGTTGGAGGGGAAAGCATTTTATCTAGAAGAACAGGCCTGACTTTTGTTCCATCGAGATAAGCACTAGAGCTTCTCTATGTGGGGAAACAGCCCAAAATAGCTGCTGTGGAATAGCCCTGCCTAAAGAGCCCCCGAGATAGAGACACGGTGCTTTGCACTAAACCCTCTCTTTTGCTCCAGTGCAGAATGGGATAAACCAAGCAGTGCAAAGGCTCTGAGGATGACAAAGAGGGCATCAGTGGGAGAACTCTTGTGCTATAAATAACATCACTGTTTGGCTTATTCCATCATCGTTTTCTTCTAAAAAGAAGCTTCAGGTTAGGGATTCTGGTGTTGTACAGGCATAGTAGCAGAATGGGGCAACTGACTGAAGATAAAATTGCATCAGAGGTCATCCATGGTGTATTCAGCCTAGTCTAGCTGTGCACAGATCATACTGAAAGAACAGTGGAGGTTTCCCTGTTAACAGCCTGGGTCTCAGAGAAGTCTCAGCAACACACACAATGAAGTGAAGTACATGGGCAGTCTTGCGGTCATTTGAATTTGGCAGGACAGAAGAGCCAGAGGTCTCTAACATATTGGCAATTTCATGTGAAGCTGCATGAACTGGCTAGTGATGTTATTGTCAAACCCCTTCCTTCCTCAAGAGCTTAAGATTTCTTTTATAACTGAGTCTATACCAGACCCAGAAAGTCCTTCACCTTTCATCTGTTACATAAAGGTGTCTCCTAAGAGCAGCTGAAGTGTCTTGTACAGGGTGCATCACACCAGCTTAATCTTAAAAACTTCCTTTCTGGCAGATATGACCAGAATAAAAATGGTATTCTATTGATACTGTTATCGCTTTCCCTCTCTCTAGAGAAAACAAAACAACACAACAACAACAAAAATCAATGCTCACATATTAAACGGATCACAGTCCCCCTAGGTACTGGCGAGTTTTTAATAGGAACTGCAAATAGGACATCATCCAGCTGCAGTGTTTCTAGCAAGGTTCCATGCAGGTCTGGTTTTGACCCAGGTCATTTAGTATCTTATCAAAAGATCTAACCAAAAACCAGAGAAATAGACACGGTAATGTTCACAGATGAGGTAGATCTGTGAGACCATGATAAAGATTAGGATGTCAGTTATTCAGAGCCATCTGGATCTGTTGGGTAGCTGGGTTCATTTGACAAGCATGTGTTTTAGTACATCTCAGCTTCAGATCAGGCATCCAAGGACCAGTGATACATTTATAAGGAGGGGTATTGTGTTCTGAAAAGCAGCGAGTCAGGGAAAGCTTAGCGGTCAGCTAAACACAGGGTAAAAGCGCAATGCACAGTGGTAAGCACAGCCCACTGCTCCACAAAATACTGAAAGGCTATTCATTGGCACACAAAGATATGTATCTATATATATATAGCCATATATAAGTGCATGGCGAACAGTCTCAAGAAGCAGCAAGATGTCAGAGGGACAGTTAGTGGCGTACTGTCTACAATTCTGGTATCCGTGTTTTGACAAAGAAAGGAGTCACAACAGCATTACAAAGCTATCTTTGGACTTCTGAAAATGAGAAGAAGTTTGTTTTCTTTTTATAATTAGATGTTAAAACCAATAGTGCTAGCTAGGACCTATTTTTGCTCTGTGCTAGAACACCACCTAGGTCTGAAGGGCTTCTAAGAGCTGACATAACACAAATAATCAATATCAACCTGGCTTGATTTAAACCTTGCTTATTCTAAGGTCTACTAACAACTTCTGTTTTCTTACTGGAAGAAAGGGGAGAAAAGTTGAAGACAAAGAGACCATTTGACTGAGGAAATTAATTTTTAAAAAGAACTCCCAAGAAAAAGCACTTTAAATGCCTGATCATGGCCACACAGCAGCAGCATAACACTCGGTATGTACTGCAAGCATCCAAACCGTGCATTTGCTGCTCGGGAAATGCAGCCTTCACCCAAACACTACACATTTCTGCCACTTCAGGAAAAGGAGAAGCTTTTCAAGCTGGTAGGACTTGGGTTGTTTTCAGGTCAGCTATCAAAACATCTCTTTGAAAGCTAACAATATATGCAAGTATCCAAGGACAACTATATCCCACACTTTTTGTAGCAC
Source organism: Ceryle rudis (assembly GCA_033439905.1). Classification (NCBI taxonomy): domain Eukaryota; kingdom Metazoa; phylum Chordata; class Aves; order Coraciiformes; family Cerylidae; genus Ceryle; species Ceryle rudis. Next base: position 41,354 of record JAAGNO010018565.1, read on the forward strand.
ACTGGCTAAAACAGTTAAGCATGACCACTGGTTTTGAGTACACAGCGTGGGACACCTAAACTTTAGTTTTCATGGAGACCCGTGACTGATACTAGCTACAACCTCAGGCAGAAGGACTCTACACATCTCCGTCTAAACACAAAAAACCCCCACCAAAAGCAAACAAAAAACCCCCACCCTGCAATGTCTCTACTCCTAGTTGTCTGAATTTATCCATAAATGATGTATAGACTGAGCTGACAACTAGAAGTCAAGTTGCACTAACCCAGGCAGATGCTTGCCCAAGATCCCCTGTTTTGGTGGTTATGATGGCTGTCACCAGAACAGGATATGCACAGTAGAGAGCACATCCACAGGAACACGTACAACAGCCCAGAGTGCTCAGAGGAGCACTTGCACCTCGCAGAGAAACAGGGTAAATCAGCTTAGCTGTAGTAAGTGTGCTCAGGCCACACAGCTTCGTAGCAGCTGAGGATCTGGTCCTATAGGCAATGTACCTCTTTATGCACCTTTAATACAGCAGCTCGTACTTCCTAAGTTGGGACCACTTCAGAAAATGGTTTTGCAGAGCCAGAGCATCTGCGGTATCGCTGACAGCAGGCTTCCAAAATGCTTCTTCACAGCTTGGGGGAAAATACAGCTGTGTTTCAGGCATGTCTGTTACGGCTCGTATGGAACTGAAAACAGGCTGACAACTTTACTCCCTTTACTCTACTCCAGCAGCAACTGCAGAGCTCTCTTTTGTAGATTAGTCCTGTTTCTTCACCACTGTGAATCGCATTCAGAGGCAAACCTTTAAACTTGTTGTTTTTAAAGTCAGTTATCAAGAGACAGCCAGTGGCAGGCTATCATGGGAGATGAATTTGAAGAGGGAGGCCAGTCAGATTTTGCAACTAACTGATAAAAACAAATCAACCGCAGAAACAAATTCCTTTACACATTTCAAAGAGGGAAGGAAAAAAAAAAAAAAAAAGAAAAGATAGAAGGCTTCAAGCAAGATCTCTTTTTTTTCCCCATCACGGAGATTTCTGGAAGTGCTTTGAATGTTTCCTTTTAG
>JAAGNO010018566.1:0-11854 GCA_033439905.1 Ceryle rudis
GGTGTGTTCCTGAATGCGGTACCAGAATCCAGCTCCTGAACACAGCTCCCGTCTGCTGCCCAGTCTGGGACCCCCCGGTGGCTGCTCCACAGCATCAGTGATGACGGTGATGTAATTACCATCAGGGGGCTTGGGTTTGATGCTGGTTCTGTATATATTTGTACATATTCTATATTATTATTATCATCATCATTTACGCTGTTCTAGTTCCCTTTTCTAATCACTAAGTCTCTCTCCCTTATTCCTTTTCTTTTCCCCTCTGGGGAGGGAGGGGGGTTAACAGAGAGCATCTGTTATAGGTCTAAGGGGCCACCGTGACCCTAAACTGTGACATTCTATAAAACAATTAACTGGAACTTCAAATTTTAATACAAATATTTAATAAAACATGCATTAATTCATCTCCTGTTTTCAAAACAGGGGACATGATAAAGAGTTTAGCATTCTCTGGTGTATTCCATTTGCTGTATCTGCTGTCAGATAATCGTTGAAACTTTATATTTTATACAGAATCTTCTCAGGACATGCAGTATTTCATGATATTTCAGTCTACAATATTTAAAAGACATTATATCTGCCATAATGATAGCATTTTCCTTGAACTATATATATTGGACAGGCAAGGTAATTCTCTTAGTTTTATACTGTGTTTTCGGCTTTCTTGTGAACTTGTTCAATGAACAGAATGTCAAAAAACTTTGCTGAAACACATACTAGTGTGAGCAGAGGACAATTCTCAAAGGAATTGTAAACCTTGACAACAAAACTTTTGTTGTAAGGTTAATTTAAGCAAATATTAGTTCCAAGTAGGTTCAATATTACCTAGCAGAATACAACCCCTTAAATGCTATTGATTTTAAGGCTTGTCGATATTAATTGCTTTGTCCTGAGAGTGCATGGATGGATGAGGATTGTATGCTCACTACTTATGGAGAGAGCTGATGGCTTATGCTGAGCACTGCTACTAACTCTGATGCCCATACAGATAGTGACAGTTATTTATATAGCTATGAACAATTAAGGGTTCTCAGTTGTTTACTTATTGAAGGCCAGGCACTTAATATAAAGGCTGCCTCCTGCACAAAAATTCCTTCCCATTTTGAAGAAAAGACCATTTTTGACCTTTTTGCTACCTGTTCCAGGTATAGCTAATATAGGGCAAAGCTACAGTTTCAGTGACAAAGCAGTAATTACAGCTAGTGATAAAACAGAAATCCTCATATTCTCCTTCTCAGTTTTATGATATGCTGACACAAAGACTAGAGGAACATATATGATAGTAAAGAGGGAGGGAATATCAAAATAATCTTTAAATAATTTACTAAGCTTCACTTCTTTACTTCTTCACAAAAAGGAAGTAAATTGTGAAAAACCATCTGCTTCAACTGAGCAGACTTACCCACGTCTCAGAGCAGTGTGAGCTGCCATACTCACAGATTATGGCAGCTCCCCATGGGCTAAGACTGCTGGGCTCCCCATGACAAGGGGCCATCAGGGCAGGGCCTGGCAGCCCGGGCCTGTCCCACACCCCAGCCAGAATCCAGGCAGAGAGAGGGGCATTGGGCCAGCCCCAGCCTCTGGCACTGAGCACCTCCCTGAGTCAGGGCTAGGCCAGGCCATGAGCCTGTGGGTAAGCCCAGCTTAGCAGGGTTCATGGTCAGGCAGGGCTGAGGTGCAGAAAGGGCTGTAGCTTAGGCCACATTGGGCCTGCAATGAAGCCTCATCTGGAAGCATCTCCCATGAGCCTCATGAATTGCTCTGGCCTTCCTTTGATGTCTCCAAGAGCCTGTCCCCACAGTCACCAACAGCAAGGGGCCATCCCTGGCTTTTTCCTGAAGCCAGCAGTCAGGAGTAATGGAAGGGTGTGGGGCTGTTCTCAGGGCTAGTGTCCAAGAACAGGAGCCCCAGTCTATTGCTCCATAAATCCAGACACATGCCATTGTGCAGGCCTGCATATAGGGAAGCTGCATCTCAGTCACACATCTTACTTAAGGGTTTTTAGAACAACACTGAAATGTTATGGAAGTTTACAATCCACTACACTACTTTGTAAGAGTTAGTAATTTCAAACAAATTAAATACCACATGGGATAAAAATCCAGCAAAAAAGGTAGATGGGTGTATGCAGTGAGGAAAATCCATTTCCAAATTTCAGTTTGATTGAATCATAGAATCATAGAATTGTCAGGGTTGGAAGAGACCTTAAAGATCATCTGGTTCCAACCCCCCTGCCAATGGCAGGGACACCTCCCACTAGATCAGGTTGCTCAGAGCCCCATCCAGCCTGGCCTTAAAAGCCTCCAAGGATGGGTCTTCCACCACCTCTCTGGGCAACCTGTTCCAGTGTCTCACCACCCTCATGGTGAAGAAATGCTTAATGAATTGATAGGGTACTTATTTCTAAGAAATATTTTTACTCTGTCCTCTGTCATGCTCCATAATATGAGATGGGAGTCGTACAAAGGGTCTTGTCAAAGCCTAGCCTGACAGCAGCATAAACATATTTTTTCACACTGAAGAGAGGCAGTGCTACTCAGCAGCTCGGAGAATAAAAGCAGTAACTACATACCAGAAAAAAACATATTTCTCAAGACTGTGCCTGCAAATTTGCTCCAAAGGAACACACTCTCCCAAAGCAGAATTAAAAACTGCTCTTTTGAAGACAAATACCACCACCTTCCCCCAAAAAAACCCAAACCCAAACCTATAGGACTTGTAAAGGCTGAGAGAAAGGACACTTAACAACGTAGGGATGAAAATGGTAGAATGAGAGGAGGCACAGATGTAGGCTTGAGGCACTGACACAGATATTGCACAGTTAAGCAGGAGTCTTAAAAAGGTGTGTTGCTCCATCAGCCCCTGCCTCAGGTTCCCCTCATCATGTATATGCATTATGTGCTGGATAGGAATTTCTAAACACTTGAAAATATTTTCAACAGCATTTTGGTGTATCCCCAAAGACATGACAAGTCTCCACCAGATGCGACAGGGATAAATGTGGTGTTGTGGCAGGTAATTAAGCTTTGTAGAAAGGTCTAAAGAGAGGATGGAAGGCAAGGAAGTCAGGTTTCAAGATCACACTTCAAATGAAGTGGCTAATTAGCACTGCATGTGACAGAAGGCATGGCAGAAGCCAATGCAAGATGCCACTCAGACTCAAAATTTGAAGCACAGACACTTAATATGATTAAACTCTACAGCAGTTTGACAGCTGTCCACCAAAAGGAATTTCACTTACATTGTCACAGGTAGATTAAAAGATTGATTTGTTAAAGTAAAACAAGTCAGATCCAACATCAAGATTATAGTGTAGGTATATCCTTATGCTCACTTTATTAGACATTTGTCTTCTAAGCATCTTGTTGAAGGGACGCAGAGCTTCTGTTGATTTTACATCTTTTTTTTTTTTTTTCCCCTCATTTAATTCTACAGTTGAAAAATATCTACTTATCAGTTCTACTTCCATTTTTGCCCCCCAGACTCAGTGCCAACATTTAGCATACATTACACTGAACTTTGTGAGCATGCTGTTCATTTTTGCTGTGCACAAGGAATCTTCAAGAAAGAGTTAGAAGATGTGGGAAGGAAAGAGGAGATGGAAGTAGATAACATAGCTACAGTCATCAGTGCTTAGGTCTGCTTACACCATCACTGAACACCTGGCTTAATTCACCTACAAAGCTCACAACACCATCCTTTTATTGTCCTGACTAACTTGCTGCAATGTCCGAGTATTGCTTTGCATTAGCAAAGCAAGTAAAGTTAGTGTTTTGTTAGTTCTGGATGAATATCCTGTGATATCAGGCTGCTAGCAATAAACTATTGATATAGTTCACAAACATGAAGATAGCTTCAGACAAAACAGTCACCCTAGAACAGAATTACATATGCAGCTTCCTGAGAGGCCCCAATCACCTACATAATAAATAAATAAATAAATAAATGAGTTCTCCCCAAAATCCAGTAAGTGTTTGTGCAGCGCAGTTTCTGAAATTAAAAGACAACATTTGGACCAACTAAGCAAAGCCCTGTAGCATGGACTTAAGGGCATGCTTAATTAGACCATTATTAAATAAACTAAATCATCTTAGTTTGACTAGTCTGCAGTTTTTCCTCTTTGTAAGTAGATGAGACAAAGTATTTTTCAATAGACATGGCTTAAAGAAATTCTATAGCAGTGCAAATCTTCTCCAAGTGGATTTCTTCATTGAATTTTTACATTTCAATAAGATACATAATTTGAGTAAGACATTTAACAGTTAATTGCTGATGACTATAAACATATATTTAGATGAGAAAAAAAAACTGTGACATGTATCTAAAGTTACTGTTTTAAGAAGAATTTTAAGAATCTCACACTCTCTTGCAGTGCAAATAAACTACAAAAACTTTACTGGAATAATTTAATGGAATAATTACTTTACCGGAATAATTACTACTGAAGCAGTAAATATATGTATTAGAACGAAAATATACAAGATTTTTGCTTTGTTATTTTTAACTTAGTTGGAATGTTTTGTGCATTTTTTCCTCTAAACTCTGCACATTAAATGGAAGCTTTGCGTTAAGTATACTGAGCATATGCAGCTTGTATGCTAAGGACATTCAGTTAAATATGCCATTTAAAGATTATCAAAGATTTGGGCTGAATAGTTTATCCCGAGAGTTTTCTGCCACAGTAAGTCCGTCATCAGTAAAGGTTAGTTCTGACTTTTTTCCATCAAGAGGTAAAAATCACATCCAGACTCTGGATTATTACTCACACCTATTTACTAATAATCTTGTCTCTCCCCTGTGAAAATATCACTATTACAGCCAAGAAAGTCCTTCCTCTGACCATTGCTAGTTAAAAATTATTTATTTTACCATGTTCTCAAAAAGGCTAATTCTCCTTTCTTTGTGAATATGTCTAACTGTCAATGGGAATTTTACAGATAAAAGGGATGACTTGCCTCAAATTGTAGTCTCTGTTCAACCCAGATAGTTTAAAGTTTGGACTGGAGAAGAGCAGACTGCGACTCTCATTTAAATTCATTAATACTGTTATGAAATCATTTAGCTGTTTTATGTATTACAGCAGCTGTTAGTGCAGCTTAAAATAAAATGGGAAGGGACCACTCTGTTTTCAACAGAACAGTCTTCACGGTCTTGAATTTGGTAAAAACATCATGCTATCCTTTGATGACTGTTCCCTGGATGACTATCTCCCTAACAACAGATGATGCTTGTGTAATGTTGTCTGAAACAAAAGGACTTTAGTTTGTAATGCTACTCTCAGCACAGCTTTATTACCAAAAAGGGGAAGAAAAGGAGCCAGATTACTTAGAAGTATCACCCCCTCACCAGCACCACCAAAAAATTCCAAGATTCTTGCTCAGAAGATTGTACATTAACTTAACCACATCACTTCTTAGAATACAAGAGACCAGTTTTAGGATTGACAGATCTCTCCATGTTTTCCCTTACCCTTTTTAAAGGAAGATTGCTTCCAAGAAGACAAGAACTCCTGTTTTATTCCTATAATCTGCATGCTCGCCAAAGTCTCTGACGACAATGATCTATATAAACTCCACCAGTAAATAGTCACCCATTTTGGGTAAGAGCATAGACATAAAATCTCAAAGCCTTCTTCACAATTGATCTTCTTGTCATGGTCATCTTTTGGAATTAATATGTTCTCAGATGCATCTCTTTTCCAGGTTTCTTACCCTTCATTTAAATCAGGACTCTGAGAAGGAAAGCTTTTAAAATATCGATGGTACACACTGATATTTTTTCTGAAAATATAGACATTTCCTTCACTCATTATAGTTCATATGTATCCAAAGGTATATTCTCAAACCACTAGCTCGTGTTCTGCTGCTGAATAATGCTCCCAATAAATATATCCATAAAGTTTATTATTTAATATTAAAAAAGATTTTTTCATATCTATTAGGGTTGTACACCCTCTTCTTTATTATAAATAGTAGCCTTTATCCAAAACAAAAGGGGTAGACTTGAAAAAAGCACAGAAATACTATGTGATAGCTAAAACAAAAATGGTAAATTAAAAAGAAAAGGAAGGGGGAAAAAAAAACCTGAACAACAACAATATTTGCCAGCTTCACGCTTACACAAAGGTTGGAAAATAAAAGCAACGCTCATTTGAATATATATTCCAAATGACAGCCCTTGTGAGGGACTGAAAGGATTTAATGAGATTTAATAATTAACCTTCACAGAGGATGTACACTGTGCCAGAATATTTTTACTCTTCTCGTGAACTGTCTTGTGCCTTTATATTTTTATTCTTCAGGCAAAAAGTCAATGTACAGATTTCTCTAAGAACCCATTTAGAGACCCCATTTTCATAGGAAAATACATTTGCCAAACAGCATCACTTAAGAAAAAAACAGTGAGTCATTTAAGAGTCTAAATTAGAAAAGATCAGAGTCATAAAACCTTTACAAGCTGTCAGATGGTTCTGGTTTTGGCATATAACTTCTATGAGAGTAAACTTGGAAAATCCTGACTAATTTTCTTATAATCCTGTTTTGAATAATACCTAACCTTTCAACCAAATCAATTATTTATGGAGTGAATGCTTTTTTTACAATTGCATCTATATTTTTAGGAAATGCTGTAGTAAACATGACTCTGGTGTTTAATACCAGCCTTATAAATTCTGAGTGCTACAGCAGAGTGGACAAGAGAGAGAATAAATTCTCCCAAGCTTTAATTAAACACTAATGTGTTTTAAGACTGTAAAAAAGTCTTGATAAATTAATGATTACAAAATGAAGAATTCAATTACCCATTCTTGCTTAGATTTTAGAAAAGCATTAAGTGTGTGTGGAAGGAAAAGAAATTAAGTAACAAAAGGATGTCATCTGTCAGACCTAAGGGGAGGGACATGCTGAGGGAATCTCCATTATAGTGCATCATTCCCTGCACGCTATGCTACAGCATCTGCAAGAATGCACTCTGAACTTATCTTTTATACCTAGCATAGTTCTGAGTACATGTTCTCTTCTACAAATGGAAAAGAATTTTTAGATTCATGTTAAATTGTCAAAAGTCTGACCCAACTTGAGGAAAGATGTTCTACATTTAGAATAATACCAATAAAAGAGCAAGTTTGTTTTCAAACTTTTTTGTTCCCTGTTCCTGCTTGTTCAAATGAAAAAGAGTAAATGGTGAACTCAGTTTCATGTTCAGGATTGCAGAAGGATTTTGTTTTAATTTCTGGTTAAATTGCACATGTGCACCCATCAATTATTAATTTTAGCATTGAGTGTTTCCCTTAATGTTTCTATATGTCCTTAAAACGTTTTATTGTGCTTTAAGATTTATTAGATATCTCTCCAATTATGAAGTACATATATTTTGGCCATTTTTAGATAGAAAATATTTACTATGTAAGTGTAAAAAGGAAAGTGGTTGAGCTAAGTGCTAGTATCTCTACTTTGCTGATACTCAGTGATAAAAGACATAGTCAACAGTAGAAACCAGAGCGAACAGAAAAACTCTGTATTTAGAGTTGGCTTGATGTAACACAGAAGCTGTGTCCTTTTAATCTGCTCCTTAACCACAACAAAGGTCAGAACAGTGGGTTGGCAAAGTATGTACTTGTCAACTCACAGCAACTGTCTTCATGGGAATTAGGAATGACCTCTGTAGAATGCCTTATTCCTAAATAGTCCCTGCTAAATTGAAATCATTTTATGCCATTTTTACAATCCAAATCGCATTTTGTATGTCTTCCTGTACATAGCAATAAAAAGAATACAAAAATTACCAGAGTAAGCTTTCAGAAAATCACCAGTGACCCACTTTATAAAAGAATGCTACCACATTGTCTTGAAATGATTGCTGGGCTTAGAAGTTTGAATAGCTGTGGTGATTTTTATAAGGAAGTATTAGTTTAAATTGCTAAACCCACTGAATAGCCAGCAACCATTAAAAAGGTTTTCTAGTTTAATAGCATTATTTATCTTCCTGCTGTGAACTGTACTTGGCAGCAGATTTCTAACATTTAAAAGATGCACAACTTCTTATAAAAGCAGAGAATAACCTTCTAACATAGGAAATGTCTAATTCTTTTATACCAGCAGCTGTATACTCTTTCAAGGGCTATATCAGAAGGATGAGACTGGAGAAATATAATAACAGGAACAAAGGAGACCAGTTGGAATCTCAACATTCTATAGACTTTTTCAAAATGCTTCTTTCCACATGACTGTATTAGAAAAAAAAAAAAAAATGCAATGCAGAGAGGAAATGCTAGTCTTTTTAAGCTATAATCTCTATGGCAGCACTAGCAATAGCTGTTCATTTCAAACAATATGTAGTTTCTAGACCAATCTGGTTTTGTTAATTCCTTTTTCCAAAGAAGACCATGATGTCCTTAATTCGTGCAGCAGAACAAGAATAGTAAAAAACACACCCTCTGTATGCTGAATTAGGTGTGAGGGAGCAGAGTAAGACAACTGTCTGATACAGAAGTTTGTATGTTCCACTGACACCTCCTCTTCGGTGAACTCTGGATAATACGTTCATCTGGAATAGATACCAATCTCAGTATATTGCTTTACATAAAGCCATGCAGCAAATTGCTTGAGTGTATTCCCTTTTATTTCATTTCCATATGAATTTGACCAGAAAGATTTGCTTTCCTCTCTCTCTGTGTATTGTCCCAAGGAGACAAGAAAATGAAAATAATGTTGAAATAGACAGACCTCTCTGCCCCCTTTAAAAAAATGAAACTTTTGGATGAAGGTTGGGTATTTTTGAAGGTCCATACATCATACCATTCTCCAATAATATAGTTAGTTCTTAGTCTAGAGGAATGAACTGTACATGGTTCTGTTGTTTTTGCAAATGAAGGGCTTTTTCCCAGCTCCTGGACTAGCAGTTGTCTTCCTGACTTCTGGCTATCTCACTTAGAAGTTTTTTATATAACACACAATGGTTCCTGTCCTCCTCAACCCTTTAAATTCCCAGACTGATATTCCTGGTAGTGTCTGTTCTATGTATTAGTGCAAAGTAATCACTGTACATCATGGAATAGTGATGAAATGGAAGTGGACAAAAAGATCCTGTCAAAAGGTATATATTTGTCAAAGATGCAGGAGGCTTGGAAACCATATCTCACTATCTGGTATACAGGTAATAAAAACTATATCAGGAAACATGGGATCAAGTATTTGAACTACTTCAGCCCTTTGCCCAATGCCATGTGTCTCTGTACTACATGTTACATGTTTACATGTTGTTTAACATACTACACATATGGGAATCTAGTCTGCATAATATAACATTGTCTTTGACTCCTCACCTAATAGGCCAATATTCTGAGATTTATATTTTGATGCTCATTTTTCTGAGTAGAAACCCAAAAAATGACATTTTCAGAATTCTTTCTTATCTATCCACTCCCCCTTCAAGCACTGAGAGGAAGGACTGCAACATCACATGTGATGTAAGGTATGACACAGCATCAGATCCTAGCACCACAGTTTAGACTAGAAAATCACCCTGGTCAAGCTGTAGACCTAAAGAACATATTAGGGGGATGCACAAGTGGAGATAGAGCCAGGAAACGCATGAGCTGATACAGCCCCCAGAGGGACTGTGGGTGGTGGAGGGAACCATGCTGGAGGAGTTGAGTGATAAACTGGGAGCAGCAAAAGGCAAAAGGCAGCAAAATTGCAGACCCTCACATCCTTCACTGGCCTTTGCCTCACTGGAGGGAAAGAGCATCAAGTGCAGCAATGGGATTGGAGACCACAAAATAGCGACAAGGGGTGTCTGGAGTGAAGCTGAGGTATTATTCTCTAAAAGCATAACTGTTTATCTATTTATTAATACCAGAAAGAGTAATTAAAAGTTTATGCTAACTGGCAATAAATTAAATTAAGTGAAATTCCCAGTGTGAGATTAATTTTGGTCCATGACAGGTCCCGCGAAGAAAAAGGTTGAGGACTATTAATGTGCATTTATATTGGGTCTGACTGAGATGGAGTTAATTTTTCCCAAAGCAGCCCTCCTAGTGTTGTGCTTTGCATTGAGAGCTGGAAAGGTGCTGATAACACACCAGTGTTGTGGCTTGCACAGCACCAAGGCTCATTTGGGTTTTTTTAACATTCCCCCTGCAGTGGGGTGGGGTGGATAAAATCTTGGGAGGGGACATGACTGGGAGAGCTGACCCAAACTGGCCAAAGGGATATTCCATACCATATGACATCAGCTGAACTATAAAAACTAGGAAAAGGAAGAGGGGAATCAGCTTGTCCTCCAGAGCAACTGCTACACATTTGGAGCTCTCGTTCCCAAATACGGCAAGAGATTGCCTGCTGATTGCAAGTAGAGAATAAATCTTTTATTTTCTTTTGCTTCCACATGCAGCATTGCTTTGCTTCTTCATTAAATTGGTTTTGCCTTAGCCCACAAGTTTCATCTTATTTTCTTTCCCCTGGTCTAGATCAGAGGAGGGGGGGATGTGATAGACCAGCTTAGTAGGCACCTGACATCCAGCCAAGGTCAAACCACCACATTACTTCCTGATTTTTTTTAAATTGGGAGAAGAGGTAGATATCTTCAGAAAATTGGTTTAGTTCAATTGTACAAATAACAAACAACAGCAACAACAACAACAACCAAAAGAAAAAAAAAAAAAAAAAACCACAAAACAAAACCAAAACCAATGTTCGTATATCTGAAAAAAAATAAACCCTCCACCTTTATTAAGCATTCTTAAGAACGTTTTTCTTTTTTTTTTTTTCACATCAAAAGTTATAGGGTTTACCCTAAAAATGCTCAGCTTTGAAACAGTGACCTTTTATCCACTGTCTTAACTCCTATGCAGTTTAATATTCCTATTTAGTAGCCATACTTATCTTCTTTAAAAAAGAAAAATAGAGAAAAAAACAATGTGGTAACAGGAAATAATCTTTCTCAAATGCTTCTGGCAGGCCTATGATATTTACTGAAGCTTTAAAGGCAAACAGAACTCAATATCACAACCGTTAAAAAGATAAGAGTATTATTTAGGTGAAGCTAGGTAGCTGGAATTTATTTTTAAAAGTATGTTAAGACTGCTTAAGTAATTCTGCTGGTCATAGAGCTCTGCAAATTACTTACAAGCTGACTAATGCAGATCAGTCAGGAAAAGCTATATCAAATGATTTTTAATACACATAAAGGATTTGTATTGAACAGAGAATAAATGAATCCCAGTCAATGAGACCTGAAGTATGTAAACAATATATTTCAACTGTCCTTAAGCAGTATTTCTTTTCTATTTTAGAGTCAATTTGTATTTTTTTACTATTAGAATACATTCTTCATGAAGTACATCAATGGCTAGAAGCTTTTCATGTATATGCTAAATTAAAAAAAAAAAAGTTTAAAACAATAGAACTGAATTTCTGAATTACAGATCATAGTGCCTTGCAACTTAATTGAGATAGGCTTTATCACACTAAGAAAATTAAGTTAGTTTTGTGGGTAGGAGAGCAGGAAAGGAGAGAAAGAGAAGGATGATAGTGTTGCATGTGAAATGGAATGGGAGGGTGCATTTTTTACCATTGCCATTATTTGTAAAATGGCAATTTCACCTTAGAAAGCTTGTTACTGATGTCTATGCATATGAGATATGAGATAAGGACAGCACAGAGCTTCAGTGTTGAACATCTACACACATATGCACACACACACACACAAACATACACACAATGAAAAGCTAATTTAACAGGTATCAACAGTACCGCAGTCACACTTAAAACATACTACCCAGAATAGATAATGATAACTGAAAACCAAAATGATGCTGTAGAAAAAGTTTTGTATTTGCCTGAATAACAAAAATCAA
>JAAGNO010018567.1:0-13728 GCA_033439905.1 Ceryle rudis
CATCCCCTCACACATCCATCTCTCTGTCCCCTCACACCTCCATCCATCCCCCCCCCATCCACCCCTCCGTCCGTCCATCCCCCCCCGGCGCGGGCAGTGGTTCGCTCCGTGCAGCCGCGACTCGATGCGAAGCTGCTGCTCGGCGGGCAATTTTGGCCCCGCTGTGCAAGGCCGGAGGCGTCCGGCCCCGTGTGCGGGTTCCGAGCCCGGCAGACGGTGACTGCGGGCGGCGAACGATGCTGGAAGCGCCGTAGCCGAGGTGGAGATGGATGGTGTCGGCAGCAACAGGACCATGTCTTACAGTAGATGGAGTTACAACAGGTACTGCCTCTCCTGGTTTGGTTTGGTGTTTTCTCTTTTCCTTCCTGACACTGGCAAACTGGCAAGCTGTTTATATAAACCGGTGGCTCTCTTAGGAAAGCCAAAACCTTCACTGACGCTGCTTTTACCGCCGGAAAGACACTCGAGGCACCGCGGTGTTTGTGGGTGACTCAAGCAGCACAGTCTGGTGGTGTTTAGCAGGCGTTTGTCTGGAAGCCAGGGGGGCAGATTCACGCTGCTGTGGCAGGACTGGGGGCTGCTCCCAGCCCTGAGCAGCACAGCACTGAGGTTTCCCAGGCTCTCTTCTCGGAGCAGGGCGACTGAGATACAGTGATTGTCTGAGCAGTCCCCTAGACTTCGTCAAGGTGATCTTTGGTAAGTGCTGTTCAAAACTGGCACCTAGGCATTTGCGGCAAACATAAACTCCAGCTTGGGTAAGGAAGGGGCCAGGGAGCCAGGATGCGGCTAAAGAGTGGTATTTTCAAGCAAAAGCTGTGAGGAATACTGTGTACAGCCCAGGTACAACAAGCTGAGGGGGCTGAGTTAGGTGTCTCACTGAGACAGGTGAATATTCACACTGTGTTCACATCTTGGTATGATTGAATCTATATACGTGTGGTTTTCCTCTTCCGGGGATGGGAAAACTATGGTACTATTAGTTTTGCTTTTATGTGATTCATGCCTGTGGCTGACAGGTTCTTCAAGCACGGGTGAAAAAGAAAAATAGGTACAAACTTCATAGTTGTCTTGGTGTTTTGTGTTTTGTCTGTTTGTTTGGGTTTTATTTTGTTTTACACAGATAAAAAGTTAAAAAAACCCCAAAATTACAGCTGAAATGGAGCCAGATGCTAAGCAGCATTAGCATCTCCTTGAATCACTACTGCTATCCACTACAATATTCTGAAGAAATAACCTTTGGAAGTGGCTTTCAGTGCTCAAACACGTATTCAGTGTCACCCACGCTCCCCGGGTGCGTGGGTCTGCATGGTTTATAACTGCATCTAGAGAGTGCCGCTTATTTTCAGTACATTCATGTTGCCTCAGCAGAAAATGTGTACAGATGCACTCAGAGGTGGCAATCGGAACAGTGTCTCCTTTAAAAAAAAAGGGTATATGTTTACAAGTTGTACAAGGAGATGTGTTTTTATGGGTAGATTCTCCCCCATGAAGGATGCTTTCCGTGTGAGGCAAGTCCCCAGAAACAGCAGCACTGAGTAGTGCTGGAGGGAGCGATCAGATCTGTCCCATGCAGTCCAAGTCTGCAGCAGTTTTGATCTCCTAACCCTACAGTAAACCATCCAGAAATTTCCCAAGCACTCCTCTTGGATGCTTGCTTCCAGTGCTATCCCTTTTGATTTAACCCTAACTATTGCTTGGGATGTCTTTCTCTGTTTCCAGTCCTCCTTACAGTGACAGAGAAGTAGGTGATTACTTTTGGTTAGCCTTGCACCCAGGAAGTGTGCTGTGCTTGTGTGTGTGCCCTGCTTGGCTTTTGTACTGCATCTGGGGGGAGAAATGCTGTATTTCAGTGCCCAGGCTGTTTTTTTGGTGACCTGTTTCCAGATTTTGAGGTCGGTCTTAATAAAGCCAAGCTCTGTGAACCAGTGCCTGTGTACTACATCTAGATATTTCAGTGCCAGGAGGCTGAGGAGTGAATTGCTGCGCTTACTCACAGGCTTCCCTTTCTGAAGAATGGTGCAGAGTTGTTCTCACACATCAAGCCTGTCACCTCAGCCCCTGTTTGTCCCCAGGCCCGTGACAGGAGAAGGAGCTCACGCTTTTGTATCCAAAGCCCCAGTGGCTGTTGTCTGCGTCTGGAGTGTGTTCACTGCATCATCTTTAGTCTCACTGAGCAAGGACAGAAAAAAGGGTTTGGGGAAACTTTCCACCAGGGAGGAAGGAAACGGGCAGTGCTTGTTTGGAGCATCTCTGAGCATTGGTATGTGCCAAAGGCCGGGGACGTAGGCTCTGTCCCCAGCTCTGCTTTGGTGGGGTGCAGAATGCCTTTCTGACCCGCAGGCTCATGCCAAGTCCCCACAGGCTGAGACTCTCCCGTGACTACTTATGTGACTGTTGGGGCTTGGGCAGGAACATTAAGCTATTGCAGAACTTCATGAAAGTTGCACTCTAGTCCGGTGGGCTGTAGGAGCTCTGCTGGTCAAGTTAACTGACATAACTTGCTTCTTCCTCAAGGGGCACTTGCAACCTTGGGCAAGAAACACTGCTGCTTGTAAAGCAGGGTTACTGATGCTTATCTCGTTTACAGACCTGTGAAACCAAGAGGTGTTTGGGTTATTCCTCCTCACCAGCGGCCACAAAATTGCTGCTTTTGAGGTAGCTGCTCTGGGGCAGAGTGCTTTGGGCCAGGGTTCCTCCAACATTGTCTGGCAGCAAGGAAAGCGTAACTGATTATTTTTGTTGTTGAGTGAAGACATCATATTTACAATTCTTTAGGTCTGTCACTTGTTACTGCATGACACACAGAAGTCACTGGGGTTTTTTTTGCTTGTCCCCCCCACTCTATTTCTCTGGAGGCAAATGGGTGTTAAGCACATACCTGTCTTCATGGACATGTGGGTCAGCACCGTGAAGAGTCAAGCACAGTGCAAAAGCCAATAACTGCTCCTCTGAACGAGCACTGCAGTTTCACAGGGCCAATGGAGCAGGTACTCCCCCCATAAATACAATTGCAATTGTCATTTAAAAAATACCAACTCGTCATCAATTAAATCAGATGAAGGGAATTAAACAGAGGTTTTAGCTCCTGGAGTCTGTAAAATGCATCATGGTAGAAACCCATGGCAAAGAGGGGAGATGCCAGGTGCCTTCTAAATGGCCAGGAAGGTGCCTTGCAGATGAAAGCACTTGTGTGCAGCACACAGACTTTCTTCTAGTGGGTTTATCCGGCATTCGTTGTGAATCTCAGCATCTGGCCCTGTGATTGTGGTCTTTCCTTAGACTTGCTGCATGGGGTTTCTCTCCAGGAGAACCACTGCACAAGCCTGCATGTAGTTCGTGTAATGAAGAGCAAGTTCAAACACTGACTCAGAAACTCAAGGTGAGGGAGACGCCGTACAATGAAAAGAGACTGTTCAACAAGGTTCACTTAAGCCTTTCTCCTAACTGAAGGGAAGCTCTTTTTCCTCTCAGACGAGCCCAGCATATGTGAAAAAGAAACAGGTACGGTATGAAAAGACTCGTAATGGTTGCATGTGGCATTTCCACATCTGACTTGCTGGCCTTGCTAAAAGGCCAGCCTTATCTCAGGCACATTTTTGCCTTCCTCCTGTTTCAGTGCTGTGATTATTAGTTCCCTTGTCACACTGAATGTTGCTAGCTGAAAGCAGAGGATAGGCAGCAATTTAAACAAAAACTGGGGATATTTTGAAGATCCTAGAAACACTTAGGACTTCTGGAGTCAGAATGGCTAATTCCTAGAGTAAGATAATGCCACTCTTTCACCCTCTGCCCTTGGCTGGTTTCTGGGCAGTTACTACCAATTTCTATTTGATTTCTTTTCCCCGGGAAAAGGTAGCAATGTGCTACCTGCTCACCATGCCTCTGCCCACTGGGTGTGCAGAAATGCTTGTCTTCCAGAGCAGAGCCAAACCTGCCTTTTTTGATGGTCTCGGTTTTCAGTGCCAGTGCAGGTTTTGCCAGGTGGGCCATTGCCCACCAGCAGTCCTGCTGCTCCCCCAGCTTTGTCTGGGGGCCGTGCAGCACCTCACTCTTGGGGATGCTGCCCAGGAACTAGCAGAGCGTTTCCCCCTCAAGCTCTTCAGGAAGTGTTCACCACCCCAGTTCACTGACTTCAAAGTGTTGCTCATGAGGGCATAAGAGTCACCGTGTAGCTCTCTCTCTTGGGGATTGATGCTCTCCTATAGGAGGCCATGGTCTGTGTGCAGGGAACTCTGTTGTCAAGGGGCTCTGCTCTCTGCCATGGCAGTTGCTGGTGGTGCCCAGCACTGATCAGGGGGGACTAGAACACTGTGTGAAGTTGACTTTCTCCCAGCAACTTGCAGCTGAACAGCTACTGAAAATAACCAGTGTCAGGAATGAAATGAGCAGCATGAGATGGGGTATTCAGAAGCCTCCTTGCTGGTGCTCTCTGAAGATGGAGGTGGCAAGTGGAGGTTTGGCATAGTGCTTCCCATCATACCCTGGTGGAAATGGAAGCTTGTAGAGCAGAGTCATTAATGTGATAGAAAGGTTAAAATGGAGAATAGGTTTTGGCTGGTTTAAGACTGAAGAGCTGTTCTCTTGAGATGGGCCACCTCTTTTTTTCATAGCATTTCCAGCAGATGGAGACCAGATAGACAGAAAATTAACTCTAAAAACCATCCAGATTTGACCACTGAAATTCCAAATGGTGCTCATGAAGGCTTGTGTGAGCCCTGGTATCACGGATATAGTTGAATCCAGGCTCTGGGAAGGCACAGTTCAGTCAAGTGTGCATAATTCAGTCAGCCCACGGATCCAGGAGACCAGTGAAATCAGATATATGGGCAAATATATATAATATGTGTTCGGAAAATCTGTGCAAGGCGGGGGTGGACTGCATGATTTTGCAAGGTTTCCAGGTGCCAGTGGACTGTGCATAGCTCGTATGAGGAGGCTAGTCCAGAAGGATTTTCTGCAGGAGCAGCAGAAAGTTTTGCAGCAGGAGGAATGGGTCACCTGCAGATTAAACCTACGCATCAACAATGATGCAAGTGTTGCTTTTTAAAAAAACCCAAACCCACACTAACAAACCACAACAAAATACCAGCTGTGGAGGCAGTAAAAGCCACGGTTGCTTCCCTCCTTCCTCACATTTCTTCCCGAGGCCAGTATGTTCATATTCCCCCCCACCCTCTTTGCTTCATTTCCATACTTATACTTTTTTTTATCTCCCTGGAGGGTTTAGGGTAGCCGTATTGGGTTCACAAATTACCACGCTGTGATTAACTGTAGGTTTTATCCACTACTATTTGAAAGTATATTTTGGGGAACTTACTGACAGGATGTTTCAACTGTTTCTATTGATCTGTGTCTTTGTTCTATTCTGGATATCAGCATTGTTCACGGCTTTGTTTTGAAGCTGCTATTTCTGTTTTGCCTCTTTTATCCCGTGTTGAAAATCTGTGAGTGTGTATCTGGGTCATGGTGTTGGAGAGTTTTGCTCTTAGATCTTGGTTTTGAATGTTTTTAAACTCCCCTACCTTGATCTTTCTGGGACATACTGTTATCAATAAGCAGACCGGGGCTGTCCTCCAAACTTCATCCAAGAGGGCTTTCTTACAGAAACGGTAATTTCTTTTTACTTCTCTTCTTTGAAGCAGCAGCTGTGAAATCCTGAAGCACACACACTTCTTACCTTCCCGGGCTTGCTGCAGCTTTCAATGCCCCGAAGAGCAGCTCCTCTCTCCATCTGCAACAGAGGCATCTCAAGCCCTGTGATAGAACCTCTGTTGATAGTGATGTCCAAGTCTGCTGTTAAAGGGAGGTAGCACACTGAGAGTCCCTTAACCACTACCACCCTTCTCTCCTCTGCCGTCTTCTGTTGTTAGGTGTTTCCTCCTGGAGGAGATACCTTTATAGCTGTAGTCATGGGACAAAGCACTTGGGGGAACAAGAAGTGGAAATTGTTCTATGGGACAAAAGGAGGGCTCAAACTGGCCAACCTTCAAGTGAAGACAGAATAAAACCTTCACGTAACAGATAAACTCATGAGGATTTATGTATCAATGTTACACATTTAGTTTGCCCCAAAATTGTTCGTTACTTTATTCTTCTTTCATAATCAAGTATTGTAATATCAATTACATGAGAACCCAGCCTTTGGGAACAATGTTTTCTTCCTTGAATCAAGACACGGGGAACGATCTGCAGGAGTGTTTGTGTGCACCCTTCTGTGCTCAGGGTGAACATTTTGTTTTGGTTGGCGGCACATCCTCAGGGTGTCTGAATTCTCCAGAGACTGCGTGGTGGTTTGTGACAGCCTGGCAAGGAGCTGTGGGAGAGGAAACTTCAGCTCCCACTTTGCTGAAGAAGAAATTTTAAAGCTTCTTAAGCAGAAGTAGCCTGAGAAAATACTCTAAACCTACTTGGCTTATGTGCAGCTTTGCAATACTAACGGACATAATAATTGTGTTTGGAGCAGTAAATATCACAGCCAGCAATGAGAGACAAGGGCAAGCTTTTACAGGGGAACCAGTATTTCAGCTGATCTTCCGTTTATCCATAGCTAACATACTAGTGAAGAATTTACAGTAGGAAAGACAATCACTTAAGAGACTTAAGTCAACTTGGAAGATGCCACTTTTGTGCTGTCTGTCATTTTGTTGTCTACTTTTTATGTAAAAGTGCATGATGTAGACCACAGCGATCGACAGACCTTTACGCATTATATCAGCATTGTGTTGATAGTCATCCCTCTTCATGGGCAGAGAGCTCATTAACACATTTCCATTAACAAATTCTGTGACGGGATTACTTTTAGAAGGAGATTAATAGGGAACTAGAAACAAAATATACGTATCTTTTGTCAGTATGTTTGTAGACCTTTATAAAAGTTCCATGGCCTCTGTAGAGTTTTATGCTTAAAGCCCGCACTCGGGGTTTCTCTGGAACCAGAAAGACTCCAGCATTCCTTGGGGGTAGAAGTGACAATAGGAAACCATCATAAATGGCCATGAAGAGAATGGTGTGAGAGGTGCTGTAAGAAATGCCGCTCTGGTACCTCCTGTTAGCACCTTTCTCTTTATTTGTTCTTTCCACATGCTCTGCGTGAATGCCTTTGTTGGCGTGTCTAAAGCACATGCTAAGTGCCTTGTCTGCAGTGCTGGGGCACAAAACTGACAGTCTCTTCTGCACCTGAAGATGTGCACCATGTGAGGAAGATTGAACGTCGCAGCTCTGAGCTACCAGATATGCTTTGTGCTCTCGCTGCAGCTTTCAGAATTAGATGATATCTTAAAGAAAAATCACATCTCTCATGATCTGCATTATCATAAAAAGAAAAACCTTCTTACATAATTTGTGTAAATGTCACTACTAATGGAAGTCTGAGAAATGATGTTCATGGCTGAAAACAAACAGGGAGGCTTTGCCCACTTCAGAAATGCATCAGGGCAGAGGAGCAATCCTGGTTGTTGACACAATGGCACGTGGTGGGTGCTATGGGTGCAGCCGGCTGGTGAGCAGCAGTGCATGTGCCTGTGGCAGGCTGATGGGCTCAGGAGGAGCTCGTTCATCACTGATTTTAGGGAGTGTTTCTGCAAGAAGAAGGAGAAAAAAATATTAATTCTGTGCTGTTCTTTGCAAAGGCTGATGCTTTTTGTTATTGCCATACCCAAGTAGGTAGGGTCAGTCAATCCACTTCAAAAGTCATACCACTGGGCTAAAACCACAGCCTCATGCAGTCGCGTTCATCAAGTTAACCAGCACCTCTTTGTTTCACTATATCCGTAACCAGCTCTTTCTAGAGAAGGTTGAAACAGAGGTGGCAGCAGGTTTATCTTTCCAGCATCCTGAAAGCCTACTGCCTTTGGCCTTGTGCTCCCAGCTAGTGGCAAGTGCAGGACTTCCAGCAGGCGTGGAGCACCGCCCATCTCAGGGACATCCCAACCAGTGGAGCCTGCTCACATGGAAAAGGGTCCCTGGCGCTCTGGCTAACCCCAAGTGCCCCAGGTCAGCAAATACCATCAATTTACATCTGTTGTGTTTTGTTTATTCTTGTGTCTGTGAAAAATTAGTGTTTCATAAGCCTTTAAGATGAGCAGGCTGAATTCTTCCAGTATCTGTATTTGTAGAAGATAAGGACGTTAGTCAACACTTGGACATATCTGATATGCTTGAATGCTGAGGTCAAGAACAGGGCAAGGCTTCAACAGTTGTTATGAAAACAAAGATGCTCCCAGAGGAGTGCAGGTCTTTCAAGTGTAAAATGACAACAAATCAGCTCAAAACCAATGCCAAAAGTATTTTTTCAATTGTAATTTGTCCCTTGGAGTCTACTACATGGAGGATTAGCCAGGTATGTTACCTCACTTGGAAAAAAAAATTCTTTGTTTTTATAAGCTTGCTGTGAAATGTGTTTGATTCCTTTTATTCTACTGGTGCTGTGTTATGTTATGGTCATGTTACTCTGACAAACTGATGCACTGTGTCGAACATCCCATTCCTTGCTGTTCAGGTAAATGTCAGTTCAAACTCCTGCACTGATTCATGAGTCCTTAGAGAGACAAAATACGTGGCAAAAGACTTCCACTCGTACTTATATACTGCTGTTCCAGAGATAGTGCTCTTCTGTGTTGGAAAGTCCAGTTTATTTTGAAATCTCACCATTTCATGCACCACCAGCAGCATCCTCCTTCATGCTGTGTGGTTTTGCTGTCTGTGAACACAAACAGCTGTGTTTTGCAGGATGGGGTAGTTCCTTATAGCCCCTGCAGGCACTGATGACACAGATACCGATGTTAACTGATTGATCTGTTCTTGGTTAATTGTGGAAGCTTATCTAGATTCACTCCTGTCTTTGCAGAGCTTGCTAGGAATCCTTTAAAACATGCTTCCTGAAGTTCAACTTTTCTGACTTGAAAATCCTGTTCAGACATCTTCTGCTGGGACTCCTGAAGTATCAAAGCCAATTCCTTAATGGGGTTTTTCTATGGGTGTTCTTGCAGGATCTTTTGCAGAGCTGTAACCCAAAATCCTACCAAAACAGAGGGAATGTGCCTGGCTGCTTAAGGGTGCTCCCAAAGGCTGGGGGGGCTCTGTGGGGCTGGGGCTGCGTGAGGCAGCTGGCCAGAGGGGCTTAGCAGGGGATGTTAATTGGATGGCCACTTCAGGAGAGGCTGGCTCCACATAGACTGTTTTGCCTGTCTTGCAGGATGCTCGATTTTCTGACAGTAAAACTGCATTTATACTTTATTCCTCTCTTGGGTTTTATTTGTACCTTTTTTTCCCCCCCCTGTGTAGTGCTATCAAAGTGCAACTGTATGGGCTTTCCCAAGCTGCTGAAGTTGCTGCTTAAAGTTAATTTATCTCTCCATCATATTTTTAATGTCTTAGGTGGACCAAATAAAGTGTTCTGCTTTTCAGTATAACTCGTCTAGCTTTAGGAGGAAGTCCTGAAACTTAGACTTCATAACAGGATAGCATAGTTTTGAATCAGTTCTTCAGAATGCAGTTATCCAGGTGATAAAACCGTGCAGTCAGGGCTGATCAGACTTTTTGGTAGAAGGTGCAGATAAGTTTGAAGGAGGAAATAGAGAGAGGCCATCAGGGAAATGTAGTTGTTGATTATCACTGTTGGCTACCAAGAATGGTGTGTGTGGTCAGTGGATTTACTCTGAAACAGAAGAGCTAAGTCGTGCAGATTTCCAAGAACAAAGCCTTCTAGTCTTGTCTTACTAGTGACGAGTGAATAACAGGTATTTACCAAGAAGGAACTGGGAAGCAATGGCACTGGAACTGGTCTTCAACATGCTGTGAACAGAAGCTTTTAAGGTATTCACAGTAACTCTTCTCTCTCACAGACATACTGTGCTTCAAGCAGGCTTAAAATCCAGATGCTGATAGATGTGTCACCTTCTCTTGGGAGCTGTGATTTTACCCTGGACACTGAAGGTAGCAGTAGTTTTCTTCCCTGGTGTGTTCTTCGGTGTGCACAGACACACTGCCACATTTTTCCAGTAAGTGCATCACCCACACCATCACCACCAAAAATTTCACTCCTTTCCCCCTAAGCGTGCACCATATAAACTTCCTTTTATCTCTGGCGTGCTTTATTTTTCTTCTCTCCTTCCTAGCAATCCCTTGAATGTATTTAATTAGAGGGGATTTTGAAATTCAGTTTGGGCCGCTCACGCAAGAAGCACAGGAGCCGGTCTGGGCTATGAACCCAGGTTGAGGCCAAAGCCCATTTAAGTCCCTCCTTACAACCCTTCTGTTCTTCTGCTAATCACAGTAAGAGGATTAGCTTGAGGAGCACGGGATGTTGAATACTACAGTCAAAGATGTTCATATCAGACTCTGGGCTATTTCCAGTTATCCTTTGCAAATGTAAAATCATTCCTGAAGCAACAGGTGAACTGAGATCCAAGGCAATTTAGTCATGCTTGCAATATATGTGTATATATAGCAAGAAAAGGAGCTTTGGACCAAAAAACCCCCAAGAACTAGCCTTAAATCAGAGCTGAGATTTAATGCTCCAGAGTTGTTAAAAGCCAGAGCTTGTGCACCCACTGTCCACTTGAATTTGGGAGGAGTTGTATCATGAGGATGCTATTTACTTTCTCTTACAAAAAATAACAAGCAACTATACAATATTTCACTGCTTTTGTCAGTGTCTGAATGGTACCTTCTGCAAAGGTGCTCTCCTCCCATCAGATTCTGGTGCAGGTGGGCTGCTCTTTGCAAGGGAGCTGAGGCTAAGCCCCAGCTATTTCTGTTCCTGATTTTTGGAGCTCCTAGAGTTGAGCTTCAGTCTGACTGCAGGGATTATTAAATACATCATCCTAAATACAGGATCATGAAGTGCAAGTACACTGCCTTTTGCTTGGGAGGCTGGGAGGGAAGGCTGTGATGCTTTCCTGATGCTTACTGTCTC
Organism: Ceryle rudis; assembly: GCA_033439905.1. Taxonomy (NCBI): domain Eukaryota; kingdom Metazoa; phylum Chordata; class Aves; order Coraciiformes; family Cerylidae; genus Ceryle; species Ceryle rudis. The sequence continues at coordinate 10,916 of JAAGNO010018567.1, forward strand.
CCTTGGGCATTGGCTCTTGGCTGCTGATAAGGTAAAGAGGAACACTGGCCTTGCTGTGTGCAGCCACTCTTGTGCTCCTGAGCAAGTGAAACCAAAATTTGTCCAGCAGGCATCCTCCGAGTCAGGCTGGGGCTGCAGGCAGCCCCAACGAACATGTTTGTGCCTGCATGGGTGACTGAAGCTCAAATGTGGTGACCCAGCTCTGTTTTGTGTCTTTACCGTATGTTATGCACATTTGATTCATTCACTGGAAAATCTGTAGGGACTAATAGGTTGGTTTAAAATGTAATTAGGGTAAAATGTCTGCAAAAGCAGAAACCTTTGTTTTTCTTATCCATTGTAGTGAGGCTTTTCTGTTGTCCTGAGTGTGCTGTAGGTTTTCCAACGTAATACAATGAGATGCTGAATTAAGAACCAAAGATAAGGGACAAGTTGTATCTGTTCTCATCTCAGTATACAAAAATGCAGCTCTTTAGGTAAGTTCTCCTCACTGATTAACAAGTGTGGGTGCTCTGCTGGGTTTTCTCTGCTGGGCCTGTGAGAAGCACTCCTGCCCAGTCTGGGGGAGCTGTGCTGTGGGTGCAGCCCCAGATCAGGGGTGCAGGATGATGCTGAGTTCTGTTCCTGCTGCGATAAACCTGCTTGTTAGAGGAAGCTGTGCATTTATCTATGACTCAGCTGGATTTTTTGGCATTGTCAATTCTATTTCTGCTAAAAATTTATCTTCACTATCACTTTTCCCCCATTAAAATGTGACATTGCCTGCATGATTTGAAATACGTGCCTGAGTCCCTTTTCTATCAAAATTATGACTGTTGCAGAGAACAACATTGCAAAGAATTTTAGTTTGCATCCTGCCAGTTACCTTTGTGCCTGGTTGTTTGGTGCAGACTCTGTCACAAAGAGCAGCTGCTCATATTTGTGTGCATTTGTTATTCCTGTGTACTGAGCAGCACACCAGTGTTTGTGCCTCCAGTAGTGGTGTGATGCTCTAGTAGTGGCATGAGGTTCTGACTGCATCTGGCTTCTTCACCATAGGATTGCTTTTTTTCCTACAGCTGTAATGCCTGAGTTTACCTTTTTCATGTCGTCTCGGTCATGGTGCAGCTGAGCACAAACTCTGCACTCTGTGTATGGTAAATGAGGTTATGTATGTCAGTGTGGAAAAGAGGAGGAATCCATTTTTTACTAAGTTTCTCTTCACCACTCTTGTGTAGGTAGTTGGAAAGTCAGGGTAGGTGACTGATAATAATAGACAAGAAGAGAGAGAGTGATAAACCAGATTATTTAGCAGAGAACAACACTAGAAGCCCTTTAATGAGCTTTTTTGGGGGAAGTATCTAAGATTAAGTCTATTAATATGGTGCAGAAATTATGCAAAAAAATTTCTAATGTTATTTTTGATTCAGTCCACATGTATGATCAATTTTTTCCATGCATAAGTTACAGAAGGTCTAAAAGTTACAACTTAAGCACTGTTACAACTCACACACTGTCAAATTTTTCTGTGCATAAGCTACAGCAGTTATTTTTTTTTTGTTTGGGACAAATAAAACCCCATCCCTATGCAATGAACTATTCAAATAGGTACTCAGGTCCCACTGATTGTGATACTGTGAGACTGTTCTCAAATGCTTCTTAGACTAACTGAAAATTCACCTTTGCCTGAATGTTATGCACAAGGGGGTCTCTCTGCCTGGCTTTGCCGGGAGAAGTGAGAAGAGCAAAGGTACCAGGAGAACATCTTGCCGTAATGGTACCGACTTGTTTAAATTTGAGTTCAGCTTTGTTTTAGTTACAAAACTGGGCTGATATTTGCCTCCAGCCTCGTGCTTTCCATCCTGGCCCCAGGTGGGCTTAGGAGTACTCTGATCCATGGATTTAAAAAGAAAAGTAATCTCATAATATGGTGTAGAACATTGTCGGGGAAGCAAGAAGTGTTATCCGGTATGTTTCAGGGAATTTGGTTGCTGAAGTCAATCAGCCACTCTTTGTCTTTTGCTCACTCAGGCCAAATGTCAAAAGCTGAGATGTCTCTAGAATTAGATGTTTCACCCTGTGATGCTCCCAGAGAGCTGCTGGCATGCTCTGTGCTGTCTCTGCCATCCTGCCTGTCCTGTAACTGTGAACTTTACCTTTGCTTCAATCCTCTGGGTATTGTAGGAGACTTTTAGTCTAGATGAGCCTCTTTTTCTAGCTAAAACCATATTGTTATCCCGTGATCTGGAAAGGTGTTGGTGCAGGAAACATAAAAACATAAAACTTAAAACATAAACACAAAACCTTTAAAACACACTTGAAGATTAGGAAGATGGTTTGTTTTCTCCCATCTCTTCCAAGTCCTCTTCTTTGTATTCATTTTTTTTTTTTCTGTTTTTACTGTCTTGTCTTTTCAGTTTTACATCCCTGTTGATGGACCATCATAAAAAAGGTCAGGTATTATTTCATTGCACCTTCATAGTGAATGAGGCTGGAGAAAGTGAGGGTGGATCTTCATGGCTGATCACTGGGTTCAGCTCTTGCCTAAACTGTCTCACAGAGGATTCAATTGCTTTCTGAATTAAATCTGTGCTGTCTTTCTAGCATATTATCTGACAGTTGGCCAGAGCAATATGAGCTGTTATTTTGAGATATTAATCATGTCCTGAAACAGTATGACCTGGTAGTGGTTGTGCAGTGAGCACAGCTTTGCAGTGCTGAAAGCCTTGTATCTGCAGTGGTATGGTTGCAGCCAGGCATAGCTGTAGTAGGAGAGATTTACAACTTTTCTTTTTTTTCTTTTCTTTTTTTTTTTTTTTTATTAGTAATAATTC
>JAAGNO010018571.1:0-20589 GCA_033439905.1 Ceryle rudis
CCCTGACCCTGCGCGGCGGCGGCGGCGGCAGGAGCGGAGGTGGCGGCTGTTGCTGGCCGTTTCCTGGTGGCCTGGCGGCGGCGCGGGAGGGAGGATGCGGCGCAGGTCTCGGCTGCTGCTCTGTTTCGCCTTCCTCTGGGTGCTGGGCATTGCCTACTACATGTACTCGGGCGGCAGCGCCGCGCTGGCCGGCGGCGGCGGGAGGAAGGTGAGAGCTTAGCCCGAAGCCCTGCGCGGGTCGGGCGGGGAAGGTGCGCCGGTCCCTATCCCGGCGGCGGGGAGGCTCGGGCCAGACCGGACCGGACCGGGAACGGCGGCGGTGCTGCCTGGTCTCCGTGGCGGGGGCAGGGTCGGCGCTGGGGGATCTTCTGACCCTCACGAGGCGGGGAGCGCTCGCTTTCAGGCATGGTGAAACTCCCCCGGGCTTCTCCTTCTCTCCTACCCGTCCGTCCTGCCTCCTGCTCGTCCTTCCCCATCCCGTTTCCCGGAGGCAGATGGCTTCTTTGTGGACTTCAGACCGGTTTCAGCCTCGTCACGCCGCTCTCTGTCCAACTGCGGTCGGCCACGTCCCGGGCCGAGGGAAGTTGATGCAGGAGGCGAGAGCGGGGCGGGCGGCGGGGGGGGGTCCGGCCCGCCGCGGCTCTGCTCCCCTCCCGGCGGATAATATCTGCTCCTTCCTGCCTTCCCCCGCTGGCACCGCAGTCGTTTGGACTCGTATTCCTACCTAGAGAATACGCGAGGATCCGAGCTGCAAATGCGATTTCCCTTCTTTTCTCTCTTGGATGCACAGCGCTTTCCTTTCTCCTTAGCGCTACCCCTGAAAGACACCGTTTTCTGATCGGTTTTGCAATAGTTCAGGAAATAGCTGGATTTGTCACGTTTCATGTCTGGTTGGAAAGTCTGTCTCTTATTTTAACGGCTTGGTTACTGAGGTTCAGAAGTTGTCTTTTGACAGGAGATGAGTAATTTTTCATTATTTTGTCTATCAGATTAAGTATTTTTTTCAATGGCTCATACTAATTCATTGATCAGAAGAATAGCTGGAAGTATGTCATAGTTCACGTTTGTGTCAATCAAAACAGCTTTTTGTGGCATGATGTGGGAAGTGGCGACTTTATCCACTGTTTAGAAATACTAACTAAGAATAAATGCCTTTTTTTTTTTTTTTATGGGCTTTTTTCTTCCCAAAGAATAGCAAAGCAAAGAGCTTTTAGAAACTGTTGTTTAAGCTTTATATTTTGCAATAGGAAAGGTGAAAAAAGATAACTGTCAATTTAAAAAATAAACCCAGTCAAACCTGAAGTGGGAAGAGGGCAAGTGAGCAAAGTGCACCACAGTTAAGCAGTGTTATTTGCTAATAAATGCTAGTCTGCTGTTAAATGAAAAGTAGTGTTTCTTAAGTCTAGTAGTATAAGAAGAGGAATCTTTTTATGTTGCTTTGATGCAGTTGGGTTCATCAATGCATATTTTCCTTGTCAAAATCTGCTGATGATTGTTTCCTGTGGCAGGTTGTGGAAGGAAATACTTGCATGATGACTCTAAAGATTACTTATGTGAGCAAGGGTCTAGAGAATGAGTTGCTGCTCACTGATAACTGTCGCTCTGTTCTGATGTGTCCTATTTTACTTTCTCCCTGTAGTTTAGGAATATGTTCAACAGCAACTTTTGATGTAATGTATTAAAGTGTGAAGTGTGTATTCCTAAATAGAAGCTCTTGGTCCTTCAAAGTAGATATGGTAGCAGAAATAGATCAAGCATGTGATAAAAAGTAAGGCATTAGCCTAAAGCCTTTCTTGAAGAACCACCGGAGTATATATGGAAAGTAAAAGCAATCTTATGCTGCTGCTGCATAATGGGATAAAGAAAGGCTATCAAGGCAAATATATCTTCAGATAAGGAAATATATTTTTAACTCTTATACTGTGTTTCATTTGGAGTTTCCAGACAGATTTGCAACTGTTCAATTCATTTTTACTGCTGAGGAAGGGGGATAGTGATTTGCCCAAGGTCACCTAGAAGACTAGGTGAGAATAAAATAGAAAACAGTTTTTCTAAGTCTGGTACTTAATCTTCTACAACCTGCTGCTGTTTATTGTTGATATTAGTAGGAGTTTTTATTATGATTTTAGGAGATCAATGATCCTGATACTTGCTTCAGTAGTATGTTCATAATCACTTCACAAAATTTAGTAAACTGTACTGGCCTGGGTAATTTTTAAAGAAAATGAGACATTTCATAGGCCTGAGCTGAAGCTCAGTGCTAGGTTTTAAAATATGAAAGTTTAAAGTAAGGCTGTGGTAAAGAAGAAAGTAGGTGCTGTGACCACAAGAAACAAGTGGGGAAATTAACAATTACGTGTGGATTGGTGATTTAGGATTCTATTTTTTGTCAGTGAAGCGTAAAATTTAATCCTGGGCCTCAGCATAGGCTAGCAAATGTAAGTAGAGGAAGATGTGTGTAATGTAATAGCTTTTGAATCTCAAGAAAAGGCTTATTAACTTAGTGTCAGACCCTGGTATAAAGCAAAAACACAAACTGTCTTAAACTTATGAACAGAAACCCTGCTGTAGTAAATTTCTTGGTGTGTATCACTTCATGTAGTCCTTATTACTTGCCCACTATTTCAATATAATGAAAACAGTTGCTTGTAGAAGAACATCACTTTTAATAAATTGAAGTCTCTGCTGTGTTCAGTCTGTAAAATTGCAAAAGCCAGGAGGGGATAGTTCTTCATCGGTGTAAGTAATTTGCATGTTAATTACAGATCTGGTTATACAAACAGAATGTTTTTTTTTTTTTTTCCATAAGAATGATTTTTCTTCCATACATAGACCTAGTATGTTATCCAGATATACTGGATTTATTTGGTATGGCAGCCGATCCTGTGATGTGATAAACACCACTAATTCCTTTTCTCTTAAGTAGAGTTGAAGATGTTTGCTCTATACCAGGATTGCACCCAAGTAGGAGAAAGAGTGGGGGTGGGTTGGTTGTGTTTGGTTTTTTTTCTTTGACACTACTCAACAAGAAAAGCAGGGTTAATGTAAGCTTCTACTTATTTTGATTCTCCATTTTTACAACCATTTTTCAAATGAAGCCTATGAAGCTATTTGGATGTTGTGGTGTGTGGTACAGCTTTGCCTAAGTTTTCGGCCCCTGGCAACAGTGCTGGAATCCACAGCTTTGTGTGCAGTATTCCAGCCTGGTAGGAGCTGAGCAGGCATGAAAGGGTCTAAAGTACACAAAGTAGAAGCTGTCCCCTTTTTTTCTTCTTATTATTTACACATTTACCAAGGAAAGGTGCAATGCTTCTCATTCTGGACCGAGGCATAAAAACTGTAGTAGAAAGAAATGATGTTTTCCACATCTGGAATTTAGGGTGTGACAACTTCTTTCATTCAGATGTGCTTGAAGGGGAAAGACATCTCTTCTCTTTTTTCTTTTTCTTTTCCTCCCCTCCAGTGAATCTGTAATTAAAATGATTATAAGAATGAAAGTGCCATGGGCCTAGTTCACTCCTTTTCCAGACAGATCACTGGGTTGTCGATTGGAAAGAGTGAGTCTGATTCACTTGTTTAAAGGTTAGAGAAACAGTTCCCAGAACAGAGGCTGTGACACAGAAGGAAGCAAATTGCAAGCCCAACAGTTGTGAGACTGGGAAAAATGTGGGCTACTTTCATGTTCACTGAATGTGTTTTATATTAAAAAGCCTTTGGAGTGGAGACTGGAACTTAATTTCTTTTTGTGGACAAACTTCCTAACCTGTAGCAAAAATGGTTCATGTCTCAGACTTGCACAAAATGGAGCAGCTTCTGCAAGATGGTTAGAAAGCTACTTATACGCTCTCAGGCCAAAATCATCCTGATGTGATCCCATCCTAAGACTGGAGTGAATTTGGGTATTTTTCACACAGGTTCTGAGTTCTTTAACCACTAAGCTCTTGCACAATAGAGTGACTGGATTGAAAAATAAACAAAAAACGCAGCCAAAAACCCCATCTGTTTTCTAAAGATCTTACTCTTCTAGTCATTAAGAAAGTAGCCCCGTGTAATTGAGCGCTTCAAGCAGGACAGAGGAATGTCTGCATGAAAGCACCAAAAGCTTCACTGCTGCCAAGAGTGAAATCCTCTTGGGTGTACCTTGAAGGGGAGACCTGGAGGCAGGTAGGTGATTTACAATTGAAAGTGAAGGCATCAAGAGAGGCTTTCTAGGTTAAGCCTATAGCTGAGCTAAGGTTTGGAGCCTTCTGGATTTAGGTGCTAGAGTGCTGACAAGCTCTTGCTTTTGTTGCCACATAAAGAATGTTAGTTGCATTTAAGTTGAACCTCTGTCCCCTCCCACCCCATCTTTTGCTATCTAGAGAAGGAGGCTAAAATCAGTCTTTCAGTAATGAGAGGTGGGTAACTGTTGCCAGTGCTTCTTCAAATTAGAAACCTCTTTCTTTTTCATCAATTCTCCCTCAAAAAACCCCACCAAATAACCCTGAACAAAAAAAAACCCAAAACACCCCATCCAAAAAAAAAAACCAAAAAACCAAACCCCAACAAAACCAAACCCTCAAAAGTCCTTGAACTAGAAGCTTCTTACTGTCTTGGCTCACCAGATTTCCTGGGTGTAATGGAACAAGTTGAAGAAATCTAATTTATGGTTAGTTGAGCCACAAGGAGGCAGACTTCTCCTGTCGATCTGGCTATTGCCCTGTTACAGTGCTATTTTTCTTTTTCATACCCTGGTATTTTTTTTATTTTTATTTTGGAGCAAGCTGCTGTGAGATGGCCATATCATGAAGAGAGGTAATAAATCCAAAGGCAAAAAGAGATGCATTGCCTTGAGTATGTGACTGATTTAAAGTGATTTGATTGCTTTGAGGGAAGCAGGGGGAAAAGCAGCAGTCTTTGTATGTTCTTGTTCTACAAGGATAAAACTTTAACTCCTTTTATCATATGCAAAGCTTTTTTTTCCTGTTTCTTTCCTCCTCTTTTTTGAACCCCTGGACTATTTTAGTTAATGTTAAATGAGACTCTTATTGACATTGCATATAATGACGTACATTGGAGAGTAAAAGTGCTGCATATGCTACAGATTTTGTGTATGTAAGTTTCGTTTTGATTGTTTCAAGTAGGAGGAAAGAGGAGACGTGTGTTAACTTTAGGTCCACTAACCTGTTTTTGTCAGAGGATAAAACTGCGGAGTGTTACTTCTTTTGACTGTTTCTCTCAAGGTGTGTGAAGCCAATAGAGCTTCCTTTTGGAAGGAAGTTAAGTGACCTCTGCAATTCTGGTACTTTCTTTCATCTGAGGAGGGCATTGCACATTTTAATTGCTTAATCCTAAGTTTAGTTTGCTTCATTTACATTTTAAAATGAAACTTCAGGCCTTATGCGTGTGACACTGGATGTGATTTCTGATGTGTTTCTTGGAGCTTATACAAGTGAAGATATCAAGGGTTAAAAAAGTAAAATTATCTTGTGTCCTTTCTGTGGCATGTTCCTAGAAGGTGCAAGGAGATAGAAAAGGATATTCCTCTGTATAACAAGTAACAATTTCTGCTAATGGTTGTTTTTCTTCTATACGATTCTGTGATAACCGGGAAAGAAATTAAATGCCCAGGCTTTCCAAGGAGCTGTTGTCCTCTCTCTAGAATGTAAAATGAATCTCTGAAGTTTGTCATACATGTATGTTTTCTTAAACTAACATATGTAACTTGACAAAATGGCTGTTTTGGCAATTCAGTCGCTTATATTTGTGGATTACTTTATAAAATATAACTTTGAGTACGATCAAAAGACAGTCAGTGTCAAATCTTGTGCAATCTATTTAGGTGTGTGTGGTCATATTGGGCTCTTTGTCCCCTGCTATTTGAAATGCTTCACTGTTTTTTTTTCTCCTGTTGATATAGAGGCATAGTAAGAAATTAATTCTTAGCTAGAAGACTGTGGTATAGTCCTCTGCACCTGCCAGATAAGAACTGATGACTCTGGCTTTTGTACAGATGCTATTGCTCTTGGATTACTGAGAGCTGGTTTGTTTCATAAATGGAGAAGTAGAGCAAGGCTGTAGCAATGGCAGAAGGGGTTGGGGAAATAAGAATGACTTCAGTAGTTTCATCTGAAAAAGGATAGTTTAGCAGCTTTTCCCCTAGTTTTTCCTTCATCTTACTGTGTTGCTACTGTGGTTTGCTGTTTACTGTGTACAAAGCCTATAAGTTGTGATGTCCTTTGACAGATGTAGTTTAAAAATATAGTGCGCTGATTAAGTGTGCCATATAGAATCATAGAATTGACCTTAAAGACGTTGGACCTTAGTTCCAACCCCCCTGCCAATGGCAGGGACACCTTCCCACTAGATCAGGTTGCTCAGAGCCCCATCCAGCCTGGTCTTAAAAACTTCCAAGGATGGGGCCTCCACCACTTCTCTGGGCAACCTGTTCCAGTGTCTTGCCACCCTTGTGGTAAAGAAATTCTTCCTAATGTCTAACCTGAATCGATCTCTCTCTAGTTTGAATCCATTCCCTCTAGTCCTATCACTGCCTGACAGCCTAAAAAATCCCTCCCCAGCTTTCTTGCAGGCCCCATTAAGATACTGGAAGGCCACAATAAGGTCTCCTCGGAGCCGTCTCTTCTCCAGACTGAACAATCCCAACTCTCTCAGCCTGTCCTCATAGGAGAGGTGCTCCAGCCCCTTGATCATCCTCGTGGCCCTCCTCTGCACACGTTCCAGCACATATGCCCTACCTTTTCTGTCTTGTTAGTCTTGTGTTTTGAGGTGTTGGAAATAAATGCTAGTTTTCTAATTTAGAAAAGGCACAATATTACTTCATAGAGGTAAAAGAATATTAAAAGTTCAACTCAGTGGTGATTACCAAAATGAAATTGTCATCATTAGGTCTTTAGACCAAGCTAGAAAAATAAAATATAAACCATTTAAACATATTGTAGAAAACTGAAATCTTGGTCTTCAAAATTCCATAATTCCACATTTTTTTCCTTAGATTTTTTTTTTTAAATATTTATTATTTTTGTTATTTTTTCCTCTTTTGTCTTGTCTGTTCTTTTGGTCCTTTTTGGTTTACAGTTTTATGTGGTATCCAAGTGCTTCTGTATAACAGATACTGTTTTGTTAAGATGGTGGTGGATCAGATGAGAGATGTGGTATTGTCTGCTAGAAAACTGCTTATTATGATGCTCTACTACTGAACAGAAGAGACTATTATATTGGTACTGGGTGTCACAAGTGAGTAACTCTTGCTGTGTGCTTAGAAACTGTTTGAAAAATAATTATTCCAGCAGACAGCCTAGAAAATGGTTTTATTTAGCTTTTTGGTAACTACATATAATTTATAAATAATTTAATATACAGTATTTTCCAAACAGATTTAACTAACCATAACATTAGGACACAGTTGATCCTGTGAAACTTAGGTGATGAATGTAAGCTGCTCAAATAAGTCAATGCAAATGATAAAGTTGTATTTTTATTTAAGTTAATTTGGTTCACTTAAATCTTTCTTAAATAACCTACGCTTGACAGATATAGTCCAAGTCATTGTATAGCCAGGTGTCACAAATGGTTTTTCAGCTCCTTGGCCATTGATAACTTGTTCCTAAAGTGAATTTTTTTTTTTTTTATTAGGACTTAGCAGAGGACCTTGAATTGCTAATATATTGCCGATGCCATGTGTTGGGAATGCATTTGAATTCTAATAATGAATCTTCAGGAAGCAGTGAGACATTTGCATTTTTTTTTTCCCCGGGAATATGGGACTGAATGTCATTGCCCAAATATATCAGTATAAGTGCGGTAACAGAATATCAGTGGGGGTGTTACAGAAGGAAACACTAAGCAAGTTGTTTTATTGCCATCATGTAATGCAAAGTGGTGGTATCTTAAGCTATATACATTTTAAAACCTGCTGCAGCATTTTCATGCTGTTTTTAAAAAAAAGATAAATTAGTAGATGCTTGTCTTCTCATCTGCTTTTCCTTTTCATGTAAGATTTCAAAGGAATAAGGGATGGGTTGAGGAAGAAAGACTGGGATGTGTGTGTGTCTTAAAGAAAACATTTTGATGTGGACATTTATGTGTTTGGGACTTTGAAGGCATAGCATAAGATAGTCTAGATAACACTAGAAACTGAGCCATTTCATGTTCCCTCTGAGTCTGAAAGGTTCTTTCATAGAAAGCTTCACATGGTAGTTCTCTCCCACTAAGTAGAAGTGAAGATATTTAAATGTGTGGTGGATTTTATTTTTTTATCCATTATTTGGAGACTGAATTATTTTATGAAACCTGTTTGCTGATGCATACTGAGTAGATGCTTAGCTGCTGTTTTCCAAGTGTTCATCTGCCAAGTAGTCTTGCCATGGATGAAGCAGTCCTGGACTATTTTTATTGACTTCTGTGGAAGTCATTAATGATCAAACAAGTGGAAAACATCAATATCTGTTTTCTTTCTATAAACTGTGACTGATACATCCCCTGTTGGAATACAGTGTGTTTTAAATTTCCATGGTGGCTTTAAGGAAAGCTGTTTGCTGTAGTTTTGTGTTCTGTTTTGTGTTTCCACCCCCTCCTTCTCCCCTTCCCCAGATGTATATCAACTTGCATGTTAAAGTTGTTCTTCTTCAGAGAAAGGAAAGTAACTTGTTCATATGATAACCTTCCAATGTAGCCTGTGCGAATTACTATCAATGCTTCTTTTTTTTATTTCCCCCATGTTGCTGTCTAAACTGTTTGTATTCCCCACTATCTGTTTTTATACACTAGTTTTGTTAATTGCCCAGGGTACCTTTACTGTCCTTCAAACAAGTTAAAATATGCTAGTTCAGATATCTTCACCACATGACAGAGCACAAGCACATCTGTGTGAAGGGACTATCTGGGCAGATGTTAATCTTGAGCTCTGCTTATGAAATTAAAATGGAGAAGGAATGAGATAGTAAAAGAACAAAAAGTCTGAATTTTGGAGAATTCCATATATCCCCCAAACTGCTGTGTAGTGCACATCAAAGGCATTAATTTGGATTTCTTGTCTTTATAACTGTAGTATCTTAAGGAAAAAAAGAGCCTGTTGAAAAGGTTGCAGATTTTGTTGTTAAATAGCTTTTCTGAAGTTGTAAAGTTGTCATAAAACTTGGGCTCATTTTAAGGAAAGCAGAGAATAACTAGAGGTTCTGCTGAGTTCAGGCATTAGCAAAGTGCAGTAGACTTTCTGTACTGAGTAACAGATCGCTTGAAACAAAAAGACTTCAGCCAAGGAAAGATTATACAAAGAATTGGCACTGAGCTAGTGCTATTGTGTACAAATCCTCAAAGAGCTATGACTTGATGAGGAGAAAATGTTTTCTCCTTGTATGAAGTTTGAAATGTTTAGCCACCCTACAAATAATTTCAGCACAGATTAAATTAGTTTCAGTTACTAAAATAAATTTGCTGTAGCTGGCCTGTCATTTTAAGGATGATCAATGTGAGTGTGTATATGGATATGTGCTTTAGTGAGATGGTATGCTAAGGTTTATAGAGAGCTTGGCTTTTCTTTTTCTTGCTTCCCAATGAAATGGTTAAGTCTGTTCACTCAAGTATTCTTAGATCTTGGTAAGGAAAAGGAAAATTCCTTCTGGAGAATTTTGATGGCAAACTGCTAACAACTGATGGTGGATCAGCCACCACCTAATGGCTTTCAGGTTGTTGTTCAATCAGTGGGAAATGTCCTTGTCACAAAACCACTACTGTGGTACGCAGATCTACCAGAAACATGGGACAGTTGAATTGCATTATGTATCTGCTGGAGTGTTTTACAAAATGAGATTTGTTTGTTACCCAGACAGTGTGTAAGCTCTTGTTCTGGGTGGTGTCATGGTGTCTGCTACAGTGAAATATGGTGGAATCCTCCTGGTTACCGTAGCAGAGCATCCATTAACAGCTACCTTACTCATTTTCTCCCGTGTTACCTATCTGGAGCAAATAAGGGGGGTTGTGTAGTCCTCTGATTTGTGCTCCAACAACACAAATGTGTTGCTTTGCCAACAGCCACTGCTAGGAAGATCTGCTATGTCATTGAGCCTCAACAAATGATGAACTAACTGTTCTGCCATGTGGAATAGTTATTACCCATATACACTATGTTAGTGAATATTTTAAAAAGCTTTAATCAAGGAAATGTTCCTCTTCATTCCACTGATACTGCATCTAGCTTTCCTTTGGAGTTTTCTGTAGGTGCTGATGGTGAACAGTAATTGTAGCAAGTGCTATAAGTACCCCATGAGAGAGCTGAGGCTTGACTCTTACTTGGTGCACTTGTAAGAACCATTCTTAATACACTTCAAACTGGTAGATGTCTAGCAAAGACAGTGCCCCCACCCCATTTGCTGAGCTGTGTGCTTTTTGTTAATAAGCCCACCTTAAGAATCGCAGGTATTGATAGTTAGGTGAAAACGTATTTGGAGTCCAAAAGAAGCGTTTCAACTAACAGCAGTGGGCAATGGCCTAGCAAACAGCAGCACTTCTCTGCATCCTTAGTTTTCATACTTAACATGCAAGAAGGGAAGGGGGAGAGAGAGACTCGGCTTCTTTGTACAGCAAAAAGTGTGCCTTGAACATTTTTTGAGGAAACTTGTTTTCTTTTTATTTTTTCTTTCTAGAAATATTAGTGCAAGTGTTGGTTAGCTTAGTAGAGTCTTAATGGGAAGATTGAACTGAGTGGCAGATGTTGATACCACCACTGAGGTATCACAGGAGTTAGAAATAGGTTAGGACAAAACTTATATTGATCAGGGGAGAAAAAAATCACTTGTCCTCAGTGATTGTCAGGTTTATGAGAGACTTGATAAGGATGCAGCATGCCTCGTTAAAGTGCAGTTACTAAGTTATTCCCAATATTTTCTGAATATTCTCTAGAAAAAAACAGCAAGAGATTGATCTTGAGGTTCACTTTAGCCTAGAACTAAACTACCTGGCTTTATACACAGCAAAAGCTATTTGCTTAGAGATCCATTTTGGCTACCTACTGAGATAACTGTCATGTTAAGGGTGGGAGTGTGATGTTTGGCCAGAGCCCAAGAGCTTGCACTGAGCAGTTTTGCAAAGTTAAAAAGCAGGTTTCGGAGTTCTGTTTCAGAGCCCAGTTAAGGACTTACACAGACAGCTGAAAAGCTGAAACGGGTAGATTTGATTTATTAAAGCAACAGATACAATAGGTTCAGAATTGCTGTTGATAAATGCAGTAACTGCAAAAAGGATAATCGAGCTCGAGCTAGTAATTCCTGAGTAACATCCGATGCAGTTGGAGGTGTAAATAGATAATATTAATGCTAGGGAAAAGATATACCGTATATTGAAGATGCAATTCTTGCCAAGAAGGTATCCTTGTCTTGAGTGGAGGAAGGGGAGTACAACCTGTCAACTGTTTCTGCTAGACTTTTCAGTCTTCCCACGAGTTCCACCAGCTCCTGCTCAGAAAGGTATTGCCCTCATGATTTTTTTTTTTTTTTTAATATCCTGATCCTGTCTGTCCCTGCCTTCTAGGTGACATCCAGCATGATTTGGGTGGAAAGCTGAGTAGCATAGCCATGTATATTTAACTTGTACTCCATTAGGCTCATTACCATACTTAGAAGCGTGAACTTTGACTAATTAAAAGCAAAACTAATATTAAAGGTCTTCACTTGGATGCTATAGTCTTCAAGATTCATGTAAGAGCTGTCTGCTTTTGTTGGTTTAGCCAAAACAAGACAGCCTTATCTTCCCAAGACTTTCCCTTCAGCCATTAGGCTTGCCAGCTCAGTGGATCTCCATTTCCAGAGAATATCATACAGTTGCAAACACTGTAACCTTTCTTCCAAAGTGCACTTAAATTATCTGTATTCCTGTCTGATGGCGAGCTAGGCTGTTATCCCACACTAATGTGGATTGTAGTGGTGTTCTAAGAAAAAATACTTCTTGCATCCTGCTAGAAAATCAAGATGATAAAATCAATCTTCAATCATTTAATGTGCTCTTGTGTGCTTGCAATGCCAAGAATCAGAAACTCAGACAAAAATTGGCTTTATATTCATGGATGAACTTGGAGTATGACTCTTTTAAAAAAAATATTGTTATTCCTTAATGTTTGCAAATTTTTCAAATTTGGCCATGACTTTTTTTTTTTTAAGTGAGGCATGTAGAAGATATTTTTGGCAACTTCAAGTAGTGTATTTGCTAGGTTGTCTGTGTATAAGTAATCTTTTTCTTCATAACTTGGCTGATGCAAACGGTGCCTGACAGTATTGTAAAGTCTGGTGAAAAGATACCGTGACTTGTTCAGGACACTTTTGACTGTTGTTTGCATTATAGCACTGTCTAGAATTCCTGGTTCTATTGTGCAAAAGATTGAATGGTCTTAACATTTTTTTTTTCTACGCTATGGACTTAGAAAAGGGTGTCTTCCTAGTAGGATTTAGATATCTGTGTGAATGTTAGCTGTGGTCTTACGGTAGAAATTCTCACATGGTCATCTTGCAGTGAGGCCTTTTACTCAAAACCAAACCTTTTTGTGTATATGTATCTCAAAAAGCTATATTAGATAATTGGCTTTTATGGATTAGAATTTAAATTATTCAAGGGGCTTTAAAAAATTATAATGTCTCAAGTTATACATTGTATGGAAAAGATAGCTCAAGGTTTTCAGTCTTCAGCATTGAAGTGAGATGGGACCTCATGCTGCTAAGCTTACTAGAATGTGGGTCTGGATCTGATACGGTAGTCAAGCTATGCAGTGAACCACATCTAATGTTTAATCTTAGTGTGGTTGATGTTGACCAATTTTGAAACCGCCAGTTCATGCATGTTCAGTTTTGTTTAGAATTGTTATATTCTAATGTTTATTTCCAAGAACAGCTACAGCTCAATGCAGGCAACAGTTGGCTTTTGTTCAAATGAACTGTGATTGTGGCTGTCATCTCATGATGTTGTTACCCCAGTTAGTGAGACAAATTTCCAGTGACAGATCTGGGTAAGTACGCAAGAAAAATTGATGTAAAAACTTTCTTCTACTCACTATATGTTATGTATCCTATAATGATTTTTTTTTTTTTAATTCTAAACTCATAGAAATGTCCTTGGTGTTACAAAAGGTGTATTTAAACGAAAAAAAAAAGGCAGTTTAGGGTGGTTGGTTGAGTCTTAGGAATCCTGGGGTATAGTAATTTGGATGTTACTTCCTTTGAATACTTTACAATGCCTGAACTGACTGCTTTTCAATTGTAAATTGCTTTGAATTAATTTTAAGGGGATTGCTGTGTGAGTGATGTAAAGTCTTGTGAAGACCTTTGAAATTATATTAAGAAGCATTGGGTTTAGTGCACTCAATTTAAGATGAAAGACAGTTCATAATGATGAATAAGCAAGGTGTTGGATCATAGTGGGTGTATGTCCTTGATAGTCTTCCAAAATGTTATCATCTTCTTTCAAAGATGTGACTAGTAGAACTTAAGGAGAAACCTTGTACTTAAAATGGCAGTTTCTATTAAAATAATCCATAGAAACACTGTAATTATGGCAATTCTTCAGCCTCTAAGCGCTTGTTTATGCAAAACAGCTAATAAGTGTCTGCAGTTTGTTTTGCTTATACTTTTCCGTTTGAGTGTTACATACCATCTTATTCTCAGTTTATCCCTAATTTCCTGTAACTATATGACTGTGTCACTTTCCTCTTGTGTTAATACTTTGTCAGAACATCATGGCACATAGTGGATTTTTCTTTTTTGTTAAATAAGATTTCTTATGTAAGGCAGGTTTTTAGGTAGCAATTCTATTTTATTATGCAAGTGAGGATAGATGGAAAACTAGTTTTGGCAAAGTCTGTGGGGTTTTTTGTTTGGTTTATTTATTTATTTTATTTTTAACTAAAGGCAGTTGCCTTTTTGTAGATGCTGATAGTTTATTTGCTACTGTTCCTCCTACAATATTTGAAGAAGTCTGACTTTCTTCATTTCACCTTGAAGTGTGAACTTCACAGTGATGCAGCTTGCTATCTGCTGTTTCAAGGGAGTTGAAGACATTTGTCTGCTTTTCTGTTCTGTAGGTTCAAGTAGTGTGCTCCTTTTCCTGAAGAGAGGTGAGAGAGTGGGAGCGTTAAATGATCAGCCTGGAAAATGTACTTTCACATAAGCATCTTGTCAGAATAATTAAGGTGCGGGTTTTTTTCTTTTTTCCCTAGCTTTTCGTAATCAGTGTTTGCGGATATCCGTTTTCTAGCTCTGAATTTGTTTAGCTGGCTCTTTTGTTAGCTGAAGGAAGAAGAGTCTCCAATGGGAGAGTGTTTTTGGAAGTATGTCAGTATAACTGTTCTTCTGGCAACTGCACAATGTTTTCATTTAGGCTGTTCTCATGCTCTTACTGGCAGTAGGCTCTAGCAGCTGGGATACCAGCATGTTTGCTTTCTTGTGACATGGTTTAGTCTTCTTTTTCAGGCTTATCAGTTTAAGACGGTAATTTTGTAGTATTTTTTTTTTTTCCTGTATATGAATGAGCTTTTGCAATTATACAAATAGTGGGGAAAAAATGACAATGAAATGATAGAAAGTGTTAATTCTGCTTCCCTAATAGTTTTGGAAATTACAGTGGTAATTGCATGCCTGAATGTTACCTTTTTTGCCTATAATTCAGTGATCAAGCAGTTGATTCTCTTCCTCCCTCTCTTGCAGAATTCTGGATTTTGCTGGGAAAACAAAGCTTTTCCCAGCTCTGCCAGTTAATGCAATGATGTTAGTATGGATAGAACTACTGTTGAGATGGGAATTGTCGTAATTGTGCTGTCGGGATAGGTGGATAATATTATATTTCTGCTGTTCCTTTGAGTGCTAGTGTGCCTAAGTATGCAGTCTTAATTTGTCCGTGTTAACTTTAAGATGAATCCCTTAACTACTTTAGCCAAGAGTATTCTTGTTTGTTGAAGAAAATGTTAATTACTGGCTCATGTCTAGTAAAAATGTAGATTCCTTTTAGCATTTTATAGTGGGAGTAACTAGTCTCTACCATGATATTAATAATCACAATTTTTATGTGCACTTATCCTTTTATGTACTCTTTCACATGTAGTAGTACCATGTAGTTTTTCAACTGTTTGGAAGTGCCAGTTCAACCTCTTATGCCCGTTCTGCTAATAGAGGGGACTTGTAACATATACTTCTCTCTTACTGCTTTGAGGATTATTAAGGTGTACAGCAGAAGTAATATTCTATCGGTCCAGTTTCAGTGCTGTGCTCTTGAGTTTGTATTTGAATTCCTAGTGACTATACTCTTTAGTATCTTAGTTGAGAAAAAGTACTATGTAAATAAATTGCATGTTCTCTTTTCCTTCCAACAGTGAGAAGGTACTGATACTGCCATGACAGTATTCTTGCTGTGGAATAATAAAGTATGGTGAATACTTCTCAGGAAATCAGATATCTAACCAGGAGCTTATAAAGTGAAAGTTAGATGGCCACTTTGATTATTTTCCATTAACTAGAACTTTTATGAGCCTAGATTTATGTAAGCATTAAATAATTGCATACTGTTAGAATATGAAAAAAACCCCAACTCATTGTTTCTGTTTCAATAAGTAACTTAAAACTAGGAACTGCTTGCTTCTGTTTCTAATGCACCAAACCAGTGTTTCTGCAGAGGAAGAAGGGCTGCAAGAAACTAATAATTTTAATAGTATCTGGCATACACCAAACCACATTTTACTTGTGTTTTGCAACAGAAAAGGGGAAGGTAATGATATAGGCTGCTACTTTGCTTTAAATAGTATCTATTGTACATAACTTTCCATCTGTCACCAGCAAAATATCTTGCGTATGAAAAGGAAGAAACAGGGTGAAGATAAGCTGTAGGTCAAAAAGCAAGGAAAGGTATGCTAAAGAGGCATGGCCTTTTATTTCCCTTTTCTCTATCTCCCAAAATTGTCCCAAGTCCAAAGAGAAGAGATGTGTGTTTCACTAATCTTACCATTACTATAAAACACTGCCTCTATTACCTGGTCTCTGCATGAAAACCAAATCCAATTGAACTAAAGGAAAGTGGGAGAGTTCCATGCTGCAGGTGTGGGGTTTTTTTGATTGGCATTCATTTGTTCTAATGGCAACAATATATAATTTTAGTTATCCTATTACATTCGCATGGCTTTGAGGTTTACAAAACAACAGTCTCTATGCTAAGCATACCAATGCAGTGTTAGACTGAGCACTTCAATATACCTGTTTTCCAAGTTGACTTGCAGACAAAACTAATTAGTTCCCATTAAGAGCAAATGTAAGTGGAAATCTATTCTCTTCAAGTTTTTGTTGTTTGGGGTTTTGTTTCTCTCTGCTTGACCATTAGGTTGCTTCTTAACAACTTGACTGATTTATTTCTATTTCAGTCATGTTTGCCTTTTAATGATGACAATTGTGTTTATTCATAGGCTGTGTCAGCTGCTTTCAGATTTGCATTAGCAGAGAAGGAGGCTTCTAGAAACAAAAATCACATCCATTGTGATACTACAGTGTCGTTTTTGGCAGATAGAGATCATGGCGTATATATAGAAATTAAATATATGATGTAGGGGTGTACAAAGCTATGAAAAAGGATAAAACACAGGCATGATACTTCATCCTAGGATGCCAGGGGATTTGTACTGTACCCACTTTTGATGGGCACATTTCAAAAAAAAAAAACCCAAACCCTTTCATGTCAGAATAATCTATAAAAATCTGAGGTTTTGTGTAGCCACAAACCATACTAAAAAATAGCTGGAAAGATTCAGCTGGGTGGGAGAACCCACAAGCGAAGTTACCGCTCAAACTGTGGCAAAGCTAACGTACTGTAAAACTCCTAAGAGAAGGGCCAATTTACTCTGTGACCATCACTGTGACTCCAACCAGTGGAATACTGGGTTTAGGTAATCTTGAAAGCTAGAATACATGTCAGAAAGCTCAAATGAATCTGCTTTTTTTTGCATTGATGGGTGTTTGGAAATTCACAGTAAGTTTTGTCAGGTAGTGAATTAGGTTCTAGTGAACACGGGATGCCTGTGGCTCCCACCACGTTCAGTGCCCCTCTGTGGTACAAAACACTTGGCGTGGAACTTGGTTTTCAGTCTTGCTTTCTTCTTGGACCATCGCTCCTGATAGTAACTTGCACTGGTGCTAGAAATATCGATGCCTATCTTAAGGTTGCACTAATTCAGCTTATTTCAAAATTGATCAGAAGGTGTTTAAAGAGGAGACCTACAAATAGGAAAGGGAGGTGAAATTGCCAACTTTTTTTTTTTCCTGTGGTTGGGTATCTACAAATTTTAATTTGTTAGCTATTTTATGATGTGGCTTTCAAACTACTTCAGTGGTAGGCTGGGGCTGTTCATTGAGAGAAGCTGAATATTTCACAATAATGCAAACCAGAGCCTTGGCACATGGACATCTGCCACCTTAGAGATGTGCTAATTCTGAATGTGTTGTGTGTGTTCAGCATTCCTCTCTGTCCACCTTTGCTACTTAAAGCCTGTCTTGTCATATTGCTGTAGAAGAAATTGGAATGGATATTTCTACTATTGCAACAAGAAATAAGGACCCTTTTTTTCCAAAATATTTTTACCATTTGAGGAAAGCATGCTATTTTACTTTATAAGCTGTCTGCATTGAATGCAAGTGGAAACTATTAAGTCTTATAAATAAAAGCTAATTTAATCTGCTTGTGAGAATGTTGTCATTTTACTCTTTACAATCTTTAAGTCTTCTTAAATATGTTTGAGCTTGTTTCGTTTTGATGATGGCAAAATGTGTCCAATTCTCTCTCACATCGCTGTTTACTCAGTGCTACACACTGAAGCAACAGAGGTGTCAGAGCATTCAGTTTTCTACACAAGGCTGCAGGCCAGCATGTTTTTTTCCAAGTCTCAGATTACTAGACAGTTGTAGTTGAACATGTTTTTCAAACCAGGGAAATGGTGACATGAAATGTCACACAGATAAGAACATAGTAATAATTTCTTCTATAAAGGGCTGATGAAGTAAAGTAAAATCCATGTGGACAGGTCATTTGTACTACATTGTTATCTAGAAAGAGACAATGTTACTGAACTATGTCGTGCCGTGGTACTATGATCATATGGTCGTGGTTAATGCATAAGTATACTTAATTAAAAATTTGACAGTCCATCCTTTTTTCCCCTCTTGCTCTCCTTATTATGCAGTGTTAATTAATAGGAATGAAATCTTGATATACACAATTATTTTCTTTCTTGAAAGTTAAAGAAAGTGATAAACTTTGGGACACCAAGTAGCTCCTGGATGTCTGTGAGGAAGCGTGTTTTTCTTTATAACAAAGTCTTCCTTCTGTAGACTCTCAATAGCATCTTCTGCATACAGTTGTCATAATAAAAAAAAAAGTTGGTGTGTAGCCAATTCTTGATATTAAACTAAGGTTTAGTTGGCTTTCTCTGACTCATTATACAGCAGTAATACAGAGGCTACCAGATTTCCAACTTAAAATTAATCTTTGTTTTCAAGATGATACTGAAAAGAGATGAGTTTAATGTTCAGAGGGTTAGTTCAGTGCTCTGCCAAGGAGCATAGTCAGCTCTGCTCCAGGAAGGAACTTTGATTTGCTTTATAAAGATCACTGAATAGGTTCTACTTCTGTGCCGACTGGCTTTCTTTGCATCTGGTAACTGTGTGTTCCTTTGAGTTGTCTTTTTTTCTCCCTTCCTGCTGATAACTGACTGCTGCAAATGAGTAGCCATGTAGTAGTTCCTGTCCTCACAAATAGCTTTTTCTGGGTATCATCCTACAAAGTTACGCTATTTTGTAGTTCCAGGTTTTAAAGAATTTGCCTGGTAGAATTATACTAGGTTATCTGTTTCACAGTCGGGCTTTTTCCTGATGCAAGCCATACATGTAGGCACTGGCTTGCAAGAACTCTTACTTTTCTGTTGAGGTTTTTTTGGCCACCAGTGCAGACCAGTACCCTTTGGGGAGGAAATGATATAAAACAATAATTTTACACCCACCCCCACCCCCCCCCCCCCCGGCCAAGAATCCTCAAATTAATGTGAAAGGGAGAAGTTCAGAAGCAAAAGAAGTTATTTTCTTCCTGGAGGGAAGGTGTCGCACAATGCTGTGCTGATGGTAACCGGAGCTCAAGGAATATGATGGTCTTAAAAAAAACTCAAGCTGTTCAGAGTGAGAGGGTGTGTGTGTTGGGTGGTGGGAGGATGGATGGCTTTACTACATCAGGCAATTTGATGTTTCAAACTGAGCTTAGGTATGAATTTATGTCAAAAATTTTGAAAGGTTAACTTAAAGATGGTTTCACAAGGACATTTTGAAAAACAGTTTGTGCTAGATCTGAATTTGTTGTAACTGTGGGCTTTCTTTTTCCAAAGAAATCTGCTTTAGTAGCAGTCTTGGAGTGTTCGTGTGACACGGCATAACTCCAAAGGCTTCGGAATTTGTTTTTGAAGAGTGGCGATGTAGCTATTTCTTTATCTTCATTGCATACAAAATCAACCGTCTTTGTTCTGCTCATTCTAATATATTCATTCCATAAACCAGATATAACCCTCAGTATTTTTCCTTGAAGCTTCCCATGCCTTTGTGACATTTTCACTTGCTTGAGTTGAACTGATTTTTAAATCCAGGAGTTTGTATTTACTGAGAGGTATATAAAACTTAACATTTCTGCTTTTTGTGTTTGAGTTTTGTCCATAGCAGGTACTGATGACAAGAGTACAGTATATGAGCTGCAGAGAAATATGCTTTGTTGGTGCAGATTATCAACACAGACATATGGATAGAAAACTACCACAGTGCAGAAATCCCCTCCAGTTTAGCCTCTGATGCTGAGGGTATATGTCAACTAAAAGCTGAAATGTCACTTTGTTATTTTAAGTAGTTAGGAGCGACTTCTAGATTTTAAAATCTTATTTAACATCTTTGACTGTAATCTATACTGTTGTTGTACTTTGGTGAAGCCACTATAAGCATTTGTCTGATGTAAGAAAAAAGCAATCCATTCAGTGGCTACTTTTTTGGTTTTGAACAGCAACATGGGAATTCTTGCCTGCCGTTGCTGTCTGTATTCACATAACTACTTTTAGGGGTTTTTTTGTTGATCTGTTGTGGTTTTCCAGGGGAAAGGTCGAATTTTTCAAGCAGTCTTTCTTTGCCATTTCCATAATAGTAGTATTACCATACTCTTGAGTAACTTGTTATTTGATCAGAAAGCAAGTCCTATGAAGTACATCATGGCCACTTCTCTGTTAAATGGGTGAATAAATGGTCTCAATTCGTGCAGAATGCAAATAAACTGACATTATTTTCTTAATAGTCAGATTTTAAATGTGCCTGATTCACTGTAATTGCTATTTGACTAGTTCAGTGATGACCACTTCTGCAAAAGGTGCATTTGTTAGCCTCAGAGCACTTGGTGGCATGGTCCTTGTCTTGAAGTTTTGGTAAATAGGACACTGATTGTCAAGCTGCCACAGACTCTGAAGGCAGTCATTCAGGAAAAATGTTTTAAAAGCAAAGCCTTCTAATTCTGCACAAACTGTCATGGAAGGTTTTTTTTTTTGGTTTTTTTTTTTTTTTT